>JASANE010010430.1:0-147216 GCA_030248225.1 Trileptium ribeirensis
CTGAGTGAGGAAACGCAGAACGAGCAGCTAAAGGTAAATAAAATTTATCGCAACAGGAGATTACAGAACCGTTGTAACTGACTGGTAATGTCAAACAGTGAGATAGGTGGAAGGACCCGCCTCATGCATGTAGTATTTGCCCCGATGTCCGCAACATACATGTAAAATTGTTCTTGATGTCCGCCTCACTCAGCTGAATCCCCCCGATATTAAACAAAATCCATAACGTATTGCTTCCAAATGTATGTATCAGTATGTTAATATTTTAAATACTCGATTTTTTAATGCTCAAACGCTATTTCATTTCTATAATATTTATACGACAGCTGTAGGTACCTGGTAACATGGGGGACGTAACTTACAGAACACATCTTTGTTCTCCCGTAATGACCATGTAAGACACCAAAAGTCCGATCTCATACTAATTTTCGTTAGTAGCTCATAAAAAACGACAAAATTTGTATCGTTTAAAGACGCACTTACGGTGAAACACGACGGCGGTGGTCATGTGGTGAAACGCAAGATTTCCGATTCAGAACCGAAGGTCGATGCAGCCGACGAGTGTTTTGGCGACAACGTGCCATCACTGCTACCATCGGAGGAGCGGCGCGAATCAGTCGAAAGTGACCGCGAGGGCGACTTTGACGAAATATCGTCTGAAGCGGAAATTAAAGACCTCGGCGATGAATCCAAGCTCCGACGACGATTACGACGGTGGTAGATAACTGCAGTCGTAATTGTCACCCGACCGTTTTCCCATCTACGTTTAAGGTAGAGTTTGCCAGCGATAATGTTATCAGCAGCCATCATTCGTTCACCGTCCCGACCTTGATGGACGTTTGTCAAGGAACTACCGTGCATAGCGTACCCGGGGTTCCGCCTCTGTCTAAAAATTCAGTATTGATTTATACTTGTGGTTTCATGGTATTGGCATGTTCTGAAACGTTTTCTGTGCATATATACTGTGTGAGATCAACCGGTTTAACCTTTTGTACGACTTTTACGCTTTTCGAGCCTTCCCCCAAGTATTCTGCAGCGACTGGCAGTCCGAGAAAGCCTATAATTATATTCCAGCAATACATTAAAGAATTCATGTACTGCCATTAAACCACAGGACCTTTATTTCTTCTCCCTATGCCAAAGAAAAGAGAACTTTAGAAATTTATAAATCATAAAGAACGGGATTTTCAAGCATATTCAACTGCACGGTATGACCCTAATTTGTGATGGATATATTTATTTAAACGGCGACTGAATTTCTGGAATTTTTTTACTCAACGCATATATTTTTGAGATTGCTCTGCTCCAATAGTTGCCGAAATTGCATCGTAACCTTGCCCTCCATCTATTGCTGATATATTTGAAAGTTATTCTGTAAGCTCAGCTTAGAACGTTGAAAAATAGTTACTGGGCGCTGAGTAGCCAATATATACCACATAAATGGATACATACTAGACAATCGTGACAATCGAGCTTTCAGGTTCCACTCTAGGGCCGAGCTTGGGCTATCAACAACCGAGCCTACAATCAAAAAACAGGAACGAGCCGATCCGAAGCATGGATTAACAAGCCGAGACGAACGTGGGTTTCAAAAAATCGTTCGGCTCGCTAGCATAGATTTAGTATGAGCATCAACAAGGAACTGAAACCAATGGGGTACAAGTTTAAGTTGTGTACCGCTGTCAGTAAAATGTTTCACAGCATTAAATCGGGTGTAAATAAAGAAGAATCGAATTAGATCGATTTGAGCCGTTGGAGCAAATGAACGTAATGAGTTTCGAAGATGCAAATATCAGATAGGATTACGGCCACGCTGCCACTATGAGCAGAAAAACAATGGAGTCCAAACGAACATTGGCAACAACTATCCAAAAACATCGCACATGCGTTCATTCCTACAGCAACTGGTTCAACTCAGCTATAGTTTGGTTGCTCCATAAATTTGCACTGGTGTTACAATCATAAAAAAAGCTTAAAAGTTTTCTAAAAACTGCACAATGAAGACAGCAGGTGGAAGTCGCTATTTAGCAGTACCCTGAAGGGTGTTATATAAAAAATGCAAAAAAGGAATAGCCATGTGCGGAGGGTTCAGGGGCAGCAGCCCGACTCAGAATTGCACTTGGCCTAAAGCTAATGTAAAAATCTTTAGGGTAAAACATTAGGGTTGGCTTTAGTACATCGAAAAAGGCGTGACCTACATTTCAGTCACGCCCCTTAGGATAGTTTTGGCATCTTGTCCGGAATCATCACAGTGATTCATCCGATTTCGCACCAGAAACACAATTTGTTTTGCATTTGGATAGAATAAATAAATTCTTCAACGTACTGCAGGGTCGGCGCATTGGTGTAAGTCCCCCCTCCCGAAGTAAAATGTCAGTGCCCCAGAGGCGCACCTCCCTGCGCCTGAGGCGCTCTGCAAATTTTGGTAATATAAATTTGTCGTAATTTTTGTCCCTGCTTGTGTGTTGGAAGATGCTCTTGCGCTTAGTAAAGCACCTTATTCCACCAAAGACGGCAACACTATTATGAACCTCTTCGGCAAGAATTTGTCTGGTTATCTTAACAATGACACATGGTGCTCACATAACTTTAACAGCAACAAAATCATTCCAGGAGGCAACGGCGTAGAGACCGGAGGAGGGATAAAATCCCGAAATCGTCATGGATTGCCCAGGCTGGTGGTAACGTACCGTCATCCCATAAATATTGAGGAATATTCTTCTGGAAACGTTTTTAAAAGTGACTAGTGTATTCTTTTTTGGCTTAGCGCTTTATAGTGGTTTCAGCGGCACTCTGAAAATAACACAGTTTCCTCAAGAAAAAACCCTGAATTAGTGAATTTCGTGATGTATAATCTGATTTCGAACCGTATGATTCGTTACTATTAGGTAAGCAAGTTATTTGCAAATTTGAATTTGACTGCTAACACAAAGATCGGTGTGGCTTGCCTGTTTAAGACCGCTGTATTTCGATGATTGCGATCCAGCGGTTTATTACAATATTACACTTATAAAATTATTTTTACATTCCCAGTGACTACGGCAATAGCCAAACGCACGTTTAGTCAGCTTTGATTGCTACAAGAGGGAAATGTATAACACCAACTTATTGCCTCGTCATCGTCGCGGTTCAGAAATCAACGAATATCAATTATTGTGATCATCTCACAGCCGAACACCAAACATTTATATTTTTATTTGTCTCATGAAAAAAATCTTTTTAGAAAAGACCCAATAAACTTGAGCTTATAATTCTAAAACAATCTGGATATGTTTTTACAAAACAAAATGTATCATAGTATATCATAAAGATCACGGTTTTCCATTTTTATACAATGCTATATCTTACGCGTTTAAATTGAAAATTTTTTGTGCTAGAAAAGCAGGAAATACGCATGGGAAGCGTGTGTTACTACGAACGTGTGAAATACCGCATTTTCGTAGTTGATAAACTGTACTGTAATATATATGTATGTATATTGAAAACCTGAAATTCTCACATATTCATGATCTTGAACGATTAAGCTCATACCTGTTCATAATAATTGAAATTACAAAAACCAATTTGGCACTAGGCCATTTTGTTGTTACCAGGGAAGACACCATTTTTGTCTCCCCACCAGACTTTTTGTAGGGCAAAATTTTCTGAAGTTGGGAACATTTCGCACCTTCGACGTCCAGGTCTGATGGGGAACCAACTGGTCCTAAGCAGAAAGTTCTGGCTGCGTCCCGAGACTGTAAGTTCGTACTGCTTTACAGAGCAACCGCTTCTTCAATATGTATTCTGACCATCATTGTGTTCCTCGTATTTATAGTAAATAATTAATAAACGTATAATGACCAATGTATGAGATGGCAAATAGCTATATATATTTATGAAGAGCATACATAGTGTGATCCGTATGTAGCCTTTGTTTACTTTTCTGTTGTTTACAGGTCTTACCACGAGCGTGTACTCATACGGGTTCGCGTACATATTAAGCGCTTTTAAAATGTCGATAATTTCCACAGTTGCATTCAGATAGCTTTTGCCGGGATTGACAACTCAGTAAGTCCCTATGTACATAGTCCGACTAGATGCATGACCTATTAAGCCCGATGGACAAACCTGCATGCATTTGCGAATACAGTATGAGAACGAATTTTTAAGCAATTGAGGCGACTGCTGTTTTGTTGAACAACTAAATGTATGTTGGTTAATGTTGTACATTCTTGTATAAATCAACTCAGATAATAAATTGTTAAATTTTAGTATTTTTTAGTTTAACTGTACCTAAACGCTAGAATTAGCACATTGGATTTCGTATGAACAGATATACGATGAAGGTAATAATACAGTATGAGAACGAATTTTTTTAAAAATTGAGGCGACTGATGTTTTGTTGAACAACTAAATGTATGTTGCTTAATGTTGTACATTCTTGTATAAATCAACTGAAATAAGAAATTGTAAAATTTTAGTATTTTTTAGTTTAACTGTACCTAAACGCTAGAATTAGCGCATTGGATTTCAGATGAACGTATATAAGATGAAGGTAATAATATTTCATATACATCAGACACGTTGCTCGCTATCGTACTCCAACACAAAAATGTCTTAAAATCGAATTTTTTCTTTATTTCTGTGTGTGAACAAGTTCTTCCTTTTGAGCCATGAGGGTGTTAAATGAAAGTATGTGTGGTTTCAAAATGTGTTGGAGATGACTGCCATGTACTCCTAATATATGGCTAGTGTCATACTTACTGCCATGTTACCCTTAATATATGGCTAGTGTCATACTTACTGCCATGTTACCCTTAATATATGGCTAGAGTATTCCAGGGGATTCTTACTTCGCTCGTACCTATTTGTCTCATTTCATAACTAACATATTGCACTGAGAAATTTATTTAACTCAATCCACGTATTACCAAGTCGACGAAAATAATAACAAAATTTATTCTGATTTTCGCTTATAATAGATATTTATCTCCGAATTCTTTATTCTTTTTAAAATACTTAACAGAATAAATTAATACGTTGCATACAACTTATTTGATACGTACCAGTACATGAACTTTGAACAGTTAAAATCGAGCGAAATGAAGAAGTCATTTCAAGTTATAGATGTTAAAAGCAGAAGCAATTAGAAATTTAATATGGAACTCTAAAGAGTTTAGACCGATTTTGTCATGCATTGGATAAATTAATTTTTAGCACCGTCAGTGTTACTTAATTAAATGAAATGCATGTACCGAGTAAATCTGAGGCAAGTTAGTACAGCGATTATAAGGTTAAGGATGGCAATTTAGCTAAAAGTTCCAAACATTTAACTAAGTTGTAAATGCAAATATTGAAATATAATCAATATGTTTCTACGAAAATAGAAATAATGTTTGATACGGTTTTGGCTGGACGGGCTTTTAATGCAGATGTATTCTGCGTCACATTGAATAGTTCCCTATCATTAAGCAATTACGAGTTATGTCAACGTATTAGGGTGTCCATAAGGTGTAGAAACAGCCTGCCTCCTAGAGAAACTCCTAAGTCATATTTACATCTCCACCTGAGGCCCTGCATAAAACACCTAAAGGCTGCTACATGGGCACGCGCAAGCCTCGCGTTGAGCAAAATATAAAAAAGTGTTGGGATAAATTGGAGAAAACGTGAAACTTATAGAGTAAATTTTTCTCACTCCCTGGCATTCAAATTGCGAAGGGACCAAATATCCCAACCCGCTTTAATACGACGAACCTTTGATACATACAATATACACCATATTATGTAAATATATGTAGGTTATGTCTAATCAATTTACAGAAAAGGTATCAACGAACTATATGCTCAGCGTCAACAGGTATAATTTAGCAATATACAAGTTTCCATGTCATTGACAACGAGATAATACACCGCAGCAATAAGATCAGGGATAAATACATTCTTATAATTTATATCAATTTTATAGTAGTTTCTTTTTTTAAATATCTTTGCATAGATGCGTTCTTGGAATTCCCTTGAACGATGATTTGTGAAGATTGGTGGCATGACTTCTACGCTGTCACAATTAAGCGCTCTGAATAACTGCTTATAACTCACTATTCACCATGAAGTTGAAGTTTACCTTTAATTATATTCAAATAATCAAAAATACTTGATAATTTAAGTTTCCTAACTGAACATTGCGTTTTCGTGCATTACCAGCGGATGTAAATCTTTCGAATTTTTTCTAACTACCGAACACTATATTTGAGAAAATACCCAATTTTCGTATCAAATCCACAATTTTATAAAAAGAATAACCTATAATACTTTATCGTAGCAAGAATATATTCTCGTACTTTTGCCTTTTGCTACATTCGGATATGTCAAAGTGGAAGGTAAGACACCGACGATCGAAACGTATGGTCATTATTCGTTAATGAATAACATCTTGGTTTGGTAAATATATAGTTTTTAACGGGTCCGGCTTTCAACTTGAAAATATTTAAAGTATTTAAAAAGTCCAATTTTAGCGGTAGCTGGGAGTTTGCTGACTGAGGGTCCCCAAATGCATAATACTACTTTCGGGAAGTCAGGAAATTTCTCTACAATGACCATGTTACTTTTTAGAATAATTATATGATAAAGAGGTGCACCGACCGTAATATATACCGTAAAAAATCATCTTTAATATTATTTGAAAAACCAGTTCAAAAACAAAACATAATACACGTTGAAGCCTAGCTAAGTAATAACGCAACCATATTTTATTGCAAATATAACTCAGAGGTGAATGGTGCAAGTTCGTCCGGATCGGTTCGGTAACTTCAGGTTGGAAAAAAACCCAAAAATACTTAATTGCACAACTACAGAAGTATACATTTACTATAAAATAGTATAATGAGTTATCCTTCTTTGCAATCTGTATCTAATACACAAATTGTGTATTTTTAGAATTTAAGGCATCGTAGACCTAACGGTAATTGGCAAAAATCTAGAGCATGAAGTATCAGGGAAGCGATTGTAACACTTTATCGGTTGCCGAAACGGCATTAAAGTCGTGCGTACCTAATTTTAAATCGATTTGCTCGATAACGCAGCAAAATGTTAAAATGATTGATATTGAACAGGCGTTCTGTCGTCAAGCTAAGCTTTAATAATCAGACTGTCGATAAATAGATTGGTAGTAGTTGAATTTAACAACTCTAAACGCGCCTTGTTTTAAACGCATTTGATTTCGAAATTTGTGAGAACATTGCAACGGCAGTCGCAGCGAACGAACGAACGAATGAACGGAAGGAAACATTTAAAACTGATTATAGATTTTTGTGCCCTCAGTCATTTCCGTAAGGTTTCCGTTGTCGAAGCAATGGATTTATTTTCAACAACAGCAGCAGCAAAGAGCTCTCTGCTGCTATAGTGCAGTGTGTAAAGCGTTGCGCACAGCCTCCGGAAGCTGACTTTGCTTAATTGGCTTCCGTCCGGGGCTACAACACAAGAACATAATATACGTTAGACGATAAAGAGAATGATAGAGCCTTTTGGCTATAGCTTAGCATATTATGGTTTGCTTTTTGCATTGGCATTTTACTGCTCTGATTCTATTTAGCTATCCGATGTTATTATTACCTAACTACCAGTTGAGCGTAAGGCTAGCCAAATTTTACACCTTCTTGTTTCTGAAGAGATATTTGTTTTTGTCAATAAAAATAATTTACTAAATTACATGTTCATTTTTATGGTTTGTGTTTCGCATTGGCATTTAATGCTTATCGTGTGCTTTTTAGCTAGCAGATATACTAATGCGTAACATAATTTAGCCAAATTTAGCACTTTATGAATTCTGAATAGATATTACACAGCGTAAAAAACTAAATTTACTAAAGTACGCATGAACGTAATCTAACAATGGTTGGAGGCAGTTCGCTATGATAAGTTAATGTTTTGCCTATGGTGCCAAATCTAGTAGCTCTTTTTTAGCTTAGCTGCAGGTGCAAGTTAGAATACACAGCTCAAATTAGTGTGTAATAAATTGCACTAACACGCAGTTCTTAGACGTTCTACCCGCTGTTCGTTACCCCATTGCCACCGTCTTGAGTAGTTATACAGTTCAACAAGAAAATAATGAAATTTGAGCAACAAGTTTGAGCAGTTTGAGTATCATTTTGAACTTGTCACAACCGTGCGTAGAAACCAAGTAATGTACATTTAGATATGCTGCAACTGTTATTTTTAAACGGCATTCATCCTATATATAGCAACGTGCTTAATTGCTAATAATAATAAGTGTTTTAGTGGTAGTATGAACAGAAAATATTAAAATTAATTGAAGGCTAAGGTATTATTTGAAACAAGCTAAGGAGAAATTGTCATAGCCGATTTAAATCCGGAAAATACGGCACTGTTTGGCACAAGAACCGGTATGGCGTTAATCAGATTTAAAAATACAAAGCTGTACAGATTTAAAGATATTAAGATTTTTAGTCCTAGCTGTTATCACCTTATAGTTATGATACTTTTCATATTTTTAAATCGGATTTTGGATAATGTGATTTTCGATTGTGTATTAATACCTGCGATTAATTTTACAAAAACTTAAACTTCGAGACAATATATACAATGTAATATGCTAACATCTTCTTCGCAATAATCCCTTTTGTGAAGGTAGGGCACATAAAAGCAAACATCTGAAAGATTTTTAGAGTGGTTATGTCTGAATTAAGTAAGCAAAAAGTAAACAATGTTCCTAAGAAAAATTGAAAACTGCCGGATTCGCCAGTTTCCAACGCATGCTTTGAATGCCAAATGTATAATACCACGGCGCAAAAATTATTAAGCCAATTTCTCAGGATCTTTGTATAAATTAAGAATCTTAAATGTCAAATCAAGCAAAATTTAATAAATAATATTTCAAAATATTTACGACATAATGCTTATAAGTTTAAAAATGTTGCATAACTTTGCACGGAGCTAAAATATGATACAAATTTTAATTCCAAATTTATAACACCTAAGTATTCAACTTTTTTGAAAAAAAAATTTTGAAAATGTTTCCCGAATTGATCACTTTTTAGAAATTGTGAAATTAAATGAAAAACGGTTCCCATCCACCACGTAACTAATGTGATATATATAAATACCAGACTACCTAGGTATTTTGGAAATTTATTGCCAAAATAAATTTGGTTGTCGTTCTCGTTAACCACTGTTTCTAGCGAGTATCTGAGCTGTAGCGACTCCGTTTCACGAATGATTATTGTCCCCCACAACACAATCGAGTGATAATAACGTGCAGCCGAACATACCTTTCGGAGGAAAATTGATGCACTACATCGTATTTTATGCAGTTGGCTTGGAGCAGAAACAACCGCTTGTTACCGCCCAGGCCGAAGCAATGAATGATGGGTTGTTTACAGTATGCGTCCGCTGTAAGAAATGTTTACCAAGCAACACAATTGGTTTTATCATATTCGCTAACTTTGAAATCCTACAAACATATCCTATCCGTTTACGTATAACTAAATGGAAAAATATCAAATTCTGAATATTTTTAACTTTTGTTAACAAAACTTTGAAATTATAACCCTGAAGCATCGAATAGGATCACCGACATAGACATGCGAGGTATGAAACATAGAAATCAGCGGTTTATGGGTTAAGTTACCCTATAAGTCTGCCGTTCATTTCCATCAAGCAATTTGTTTACTTCGCCAAAATTTAAGAATTTTATTTTTTGCATTTTAAAATTTTGGCTTAACAACTCGAAGCCCCATACTCCAAGAAAAATATTACGTTAAAATTGTCGTTGAGTTATTTATGTGGAGTGATCGCTAAATCTTTATCCGAGACATCTGAGAACAATTATATTAACTTAATTTATCGGTGAGCACATATGACGCAAACTTTAATGTTTTGGACCCGTGTCGGTACTGTGAAATTTTGGGCAGAAATCACTGTAGCTGCTGAAATATAAAGCTAGACTTACTGTTATATGTTACTGCTCGAAAAAAATAGTATATCCAAAAATCCATCAACCCATAATTGATGAGTTATGCGTACAATACAATATAATACAATTAGTTTAAATACTCACATTTATAGCAAGTGCATTAATTCTACGGACAATTGCAACGGAGTTAGTTGATACTACATAAATATTTACACCAAGTCAAAATGTTTAAGCAAATATCAAAACAGAAAAGGGGTAGTCGCACTCCAGTTATACTTGTTTTATAGGTTTCTGTCGCATTTTCAATGTTGGCTATTTGCTGTCAATTTAACAAGAAACACATTTGATAACAATATATTGTGCTAATATTTGTGGGTGATACTAGATTTCTAGCATTCTAGCGAAATACTGTTCTGTTTCAAAAATCGTTTCCAATACCAATATTGACGCGATATCCAATGGTTAACCAACAATCTAAATTGTCACAATTTTTTTTATTTTGGACTGTGTTACGTAACGACCGATTCTAAAACATTGTCTGTATTCCATTCGGTTCATCATCATCAAATTCCCACATCATTTAACCCATAGGTGCCGAAGATCCGTAGGGTTACTCGGGGGCAGATGAACGCCGGTCGGGGAACGGGGGTAGGACAGTGGGATTGTGGTAGATGTTTGAAATCATTAGGAACTCAGAAATTTCCTCATTTTGCAAAAATTTCCCCAATTTCAGTATTCAATAATTTTTTCTTAGATAACCCCAATTTTTGCTACTTTTCACCCCATTTTTTCTTTTTGTACTCAAAAATCGCCGAAACCCTTCACCAATCCTTGAGGGGGTGTATATTTGGCTCCAGAGGAGTCCGACCCCTAGGGGTAACCACCCTTTCGGCATCGGCTCCTATGATTTAACCCCAAGACGAGTGTATTAACGCCTGACTGAATCGCATGGCCGCAAGCCGCGTACACTTACATTTAAACCATTTCGAAGCTGTTATACGGATCAGTACCAAAGCTTGCATAGCAAGCGTACAACGACGTGCATGCTGATGCGCAATGAACGACAAAGTCAATTAACATAACTATTAGCAAATAAATAATGAGCCCATATTTTTTCTCCAGTAGCACAGCTAATTAGATGTTACTTTTGGTGTCTGGTTGCGTAGCGTTGTGTAAAGGTTAAAGTTGAAGATAGATCAAATCTCAACTTTGTTGCTACGGTGAGCCAGATTTGAAATGAGTTTTTCTAGTTTTTTTTGAACCGCCTAAATTAAATCTGACGTAAAGCGAATTGGAATTCGCTTAGCTAAAACGACACGAATATGATCAAAGCAGGTTTAATTCTGTTCGTTCTAAAATAAGTTTTAAATCCGAAATCTAATGCAGGATACGCAGAAGGAAGGTCATCTATAATTATTTTTAGTGCATAATTTGCAATAGTTGAAGTGCCGTGCAATAGATGAATACCAAAAGCAATACTTTACGCAAAACTTGTATTAAAATTCAAACTTTAATTCTTCAACTCACCTTGTGCCTGATTAGGTAAAAGTGTTTGATGGTGCTGTTGCACAAAACACGCCCCGCTTGTGGTTACCACTGACTGAGGACTTCTGGTGCCGCTGACACGAAGTTGGTGCGAATTTTGGGGCGAATGATTGTAAATTAGACCATGTTGATTTTGATGCTCGGCAGAAAACGAAGATAGCGTCCGTACATTTGACGGCGAGGACACTCGATTGTCACGTGTTTGGAAATTATGTATTGATCCAACTTGATAATTATTGATGGTTATCAATTCTTGTTTTAAACTTATCAGTGATGAATTTGCTGAAATTATATGCGATTCAAGAGGAGGTGCCGCTATAGATAGCGGGTTGATGCCATCGCGATTGTAATGTCTTTCACTAGTCGAATTAATATTGGTCAGGAGTTCGCCATGGTCAATTTTTGTATTTGACGATCGCGATGCATTAGTACCATGAATCATTCGATGATGTGATGGATCTGAGTTGAAACTGGAACTGCCACGATCAGGTTGGATAGATATTTCCGCAGACGACATGATGCAGTTGATATATTATAATGAAACTACTATATTATATATTCTGCTCTGCCCACAGAAATCGAATCTTAGTTGATGTAAATTTATTTCGTTATATATCTAATATATGTAAATGCATCTATATGTTCCCTGAAATTGGTTTTTGCGCACATTTGTAGAAACCACAGTGTGTGATTGATTTTAAATTATTAAAGTATCGACCTGTGTTCCTGCGGTATGCAAGAGATAACAATATTGTCAATAAGCGTTCTAAACGATTATACTTTTGATACAGGTTAGTAGCTGGTTTAATTTTCTGATTATCTCCTTATTTCATGAATTAATGTGCATTTCGACTATCGTTGAACTAATTGTTGACTAACTAACCCTGAATATAATCCGATTTGTTTGCGCAAGAGTTGCACTCGCTAATCACTGAGTTGTGACACTGTTGCTCTGACTCTTAAGGTTCTTCTCAACGCCAGCTAATAACGACACGCAGCCAAACGCATTCTACGCAACGAACTAAGTTCACTATTTTGTTTTTAATTTAGTAGCACCAGGCCAAGTAATGTGTTAACTGGTTAATACATTGCACAAGATACCCAAACTGTGCCTGTTCCAATTAAATTCAGCAACTCAAAATGTTGTATGTTCTTTTGCTTTAACAACATCCCAGTGATATTAATGTCGGTAGCGTTGATGTGTCTATTTTCCTCACATCTATATGTTCTAATCTACGGAACTGACTGAATTAACTGTATAAACTCAGTGGTAAATGCTCTGCGGAACTGAAAACAGTATGAATGAAGTGGTAACTCTTTTGTAAAGCTGACTGGATGTACTGTATGGAATGACTGACAATAGCTTCGTGGTACTGACTGAATAAACAGTAAAACTGATTGACTGAGTAAAATTCCTCTGCTCTACATTTCCCGAAGTAGAGTAGCGAAGCCTTATTAAAAAGGAAATATGAGACTTATGTTAGGGTCCGGCCCTTTACTCACTACCCTCCATTTGGGCACGTATGATTGAGTATTTGTGTGTGTTTTAGTTCTTGAGCAAGTGATGATTTGAGAGCAGTTTTAATCATTGTCCTAAGTATACCTGAGCCTGGATTTGAGGTATTTAAATTAATGATACTTTGGTCACTAAAGTATAGCACTAGTTTTATATCACGAAGTTTCGGCGTTTCTCTGTTGTTAATGTTAATATTACCACAACTGAGCTATAGTTAATTGTAATTTAGTATAAGTATTTCATAATACTATATTTTGCTACAACCAATTATTTTCCAGCCTATACGTTGTTCTCCGTTTAAAAATTAAAAGATTAAAAAACTGATTACCATGATCTAGAATAAACTTACAAATTGTACGTTCGTTGCTCGATATGAATTTAGAAAATGGTATAAAACAATTGCCTCAAATCGCATTTAGTTTAACACTTTACAGTGTGAATGAGCATAAGGTTTCCAACAAATGTTCTCGTAGTACTAAGTTCAAATAATAAACCAATTTAGCATTTTATAAAACACATTTGACATGTATATCGATATATAGTTAGGAATTATAAGTCTGCATTAGACACCTACGGATTTTCAGCCCAAAAGTTGGCACTCAAAATCAAAATGTAATTCATCTAAATCCGAAAATACCTTTTTTATTTTTGCTATTATAATAGTAGTTTAGAAGTCATCTATTTAATTTTATCGCGCCAATAATTGCATAAAATAGAAATTTTTCAAGACTCAGAATATTATTCAATTGTGCAGATAAGAGTAACATCAATTAAAAACAAAGAAAAAATTTTCTCAGATGTTAAACAGATACGGCCTCTATTTTAATCAGAATATCTTAACATGTGAATGCGCTTTAATCCATTTTGATGTCACTTTGACTGCGCATTTTGTCGAATTTAGTGCACTAAAGACCAAACGGTAGTTGGGAATATCAAATCGCTAAAAGTGTATACTACCAAGCTTTTGCCTGTTTCTTGCATATGTGCCTAGATATAAGTACTGCAAATTCACTCTGCCATACTTAGCATATATATATACTTAGCATGCTGTCGTTTTACTACTGCATATCTTCAGTTTTACAGATATTTCATACAAAGAAAGTGTCAAAAACACAGCTCCAACATCGGTCAAAATGCTCCTTTTCGTTTTAAATGCGTTTCGCGCAAGGAAACTGCCCAAAACTCACTTCCGTCATCCCTGATATTTTCAATGTTTCGTGTTACATACATTTAACTCAAGAAAAATGCGCTAAACTTATTTTCATTATGAGTGATAATGCATAGATTTTATTTTAAGTACAAGTAATTCACACAAGGAAAATGCCCGAAACTATCATCATCGATGGTATTATGTATGTTCCGTTTTACACACATTCCACTCAAGAAAACTGCCCAAAACTAATTTCCGAGATCGGTGATATCGGATATGTTCCGTTTTACATTTATTTTACAAAATAACAATGCCCAAAACACATTTCCACCATAAGTGATAATGTGTAAATTTCATTTTGAATACACTTCACACAAGGATAATGCCCGAAACTTACTTTCATCATCGATGGTATTATGTTTGATCCGTTTTACACACATTTCACTCAAGAGAAATGCCATAAACTCACTTCTGCTCCGTTTTAAATATATTTTGCGTGATGAAAATGCCCAAAACTCACTTCCATCATCAGTGATTTTGTGTACGTCGCGCTTCACATATATTTCACACAAGGAAAATGCCCACAACTCATCACAGTTATCGTTGATTTTGTGTAAGTTTCGTTTTACAAGCATTTCACACAAGGACATTCCCAGAGCCTCATCGGTGATATTGTGTAGGGTTCATTTTAAATACACTTCACACGAGGAAAATGCTCGAAACTCACTTCCGTCATGGTTGATATAGTTTACGTTTTGTTTTACATACATTTCACCCATAGAAATGCGCAAAACACACTTCCATCATCATTGATATTGTTTATGTTCCGTTGCACATACATTTCACTCACGGAAAATGCCCAAAACTCACTTTCATCATAGGATATGCGTATGTTTTGTTTCATATACATTTCACACAAGAAAAATGCCCAAAACATACTTCCACCATGGATGATATTGTGTATGCTTCATTTTAGATAGATTTTACTGTGCAAAATGCCCAAAACTCACTTCCACCATAAGTGATAATGTGTAAATTTCATTTTAAATACACTTCACACAAGAAAATGCCCGAAACTCACTTTGATCATCGATGGTATTATGTATGTTCTGTTTCACATAGATTTCACGCAAAGAAAATGCCCAAAACACACTTCCATTATAGGTGATATTGTGTATGATCCGTTTTACACACAGGTCACTCAAGAAAAATACCCAAAACTAATTTCCAGTATCGGTGATATTGTGTATGATTTGTTTTACACACATTTCAATCAAGAATAATGCCATAAATTCACTTCCGTCATGTGTATGATTTGTTTTACACACATTTCAATCAAGAATAATGCCATAAATTCACTTCCGTCATCGGTAATATTGTGTATGTTTCGTTTCATATACATTTCAATCAAGTAAAATGCCCAGAGTTCACCTCCATCATCAGTGATATTATGTAGATTTCATTTTAAATACACTTCGCACGAGGAAAATGCCCGAAACTCACTTCCATCAGGGTTTATATAGTTTATGTTCTGTTTTACATACATTTCATCGAAGAAAAATGTTTAGAATTAACTTCCGCCATCGGTAATATTGTGTATGTTCCATTTTGCAAACATTTCACACTAGGCAAATGTGCAACACTCACTTTCCATCATCGGTAATATTGTGTATGTTTTTGTTTTACATGATTTCATACAATAAAGATGCCAAAACTTACTTCCATCATCGGTGATAATGTGTCTGTTCTGTTTTGCATACTTTTGACCCAAGAAAAATGCCAAACTCTCACTTACACCATCGGTGATATTGAATATGTTACGGTTTACATACATTTCACTCAAAAATGCTCAAAACGCACCTTCATCATCGGCGGTATTGTGCATTTTCCGTTTTACATAGATTTCACTCAAGAAAAATGCCCAAAACTCACTTCCATCGTCGGCGATATTGAGTATGTTCTGTTTTACATACTTTTCACATAAGGAAAATACTAAAACTCACTTTCTTCATCGTTGATACTGAATTATGTTCTACAAACTGTTCTGTAAATTTTTAATACCACTTCGGTTAAAATGTTGAAAAGCGACATTTCATAATAAAGTCACATGTGACTGTTGTGTTCGTATATATTATTTCACATGTGATTGTTCTATTTATTTTTGTACAAAATATCGGGATGGGTCAGTGAGTACCGTCGTTTTGTCGACATTTTAGGCATACCCAAATCTGATCAAGTAGAAATATAACCGCGAGCCTAATCTTGGCACAGTGCAAAATTCAAAAATTCATGCCGAACAAATTTTTTACGCATGAATACTGTTTGTTTCTTCATGTTTACCGTAAACGTTTACATTTCAAAAAATTGTAAATTCCATATTGAATATTATGAAAAATACATTGATCTCATAAAAATATTTTTGTGAATTCAAAAAATCATAATTTTTGCTGAAAAATTTTGAATTTTAGGCAAAATGTGAGAAAACTTTGATAAAAAATTCAGCACAAATTGACAAAAACTGGGAAAACTGCGAGTTTCTATAAAAATTCAAAAATTTAGCAGCACTCCTGAGCTAGCCCTTCCCGCCGCGGGCCTCCCCTTCTCCTCCGCCTGGAACCATCAAGTCTTCTGAGCGGACGAATTTTAGGCATCTATATCCTAAATTTGTTTTTTACGAATTAAATATTATGTTTCATACTGTTCGATATAGAATTAAAATTTTTGGAATGTACACGTTTACTGTAAACGTAGAGTTACAAACAAACTGTATTCGTCCGAAAACTTTGTTCTGTAAGAATTTTACACACTACATAAATTTTACTATTCACAATACCCGGCGAAAGATGTAACCGAAAAAATGCGTTTCGGACGAACACAACACTGTTTTTGGTATTTTGGTATCTGAAAGGAAGCAAAGTGTTTTTTACGTGGCATAGTGTTTCTTTACCGGAATATTAGCACCAAAGGACGCTTAGGTGTCATAACATGAATATGACCTAATTACGAATGTAGTTTCCAGCTTTTAATGCCTAAAACCTTCTATATAATCCCATTAAACCGCAAAAACATTAAAATTGCTGTATATGTCTATTAGAAAGTACTGTCTTAGGATACGATAAAGTTATTACCGTGTTCAGTTAATTTATATCTTAAATTTGCATACAATTGCTTTTCATTGTGGATAACGGTTTTCCTGAAATTTTCAACATTAATTTTTACGGTACATGTTTTCTGTACATATTTACGGAATAATAAACGCTAGGTGCCGGATAGTATGCTTCTTCTAGTTTCTCTGTGATATATTTCATTCCACTCGCTCGTTTCGCTCGCGAGTGGAACGAGAATTTTCGATTTTGACTCTGGAGGGGGTTGAGGAGGTCCTGTCTGTGTGTGTGTCTGTGTGTGTGTCTGTGTGTGTCTGTCGCACCTGGATCTCGATAACTGTTGGGCCGATTTTGATGCACTATAGCTCATTCGAACCGCAATGGTCGATTTAGGTGTAGTGACGGAGCCCGATTTTTGAATTTTTTCCCGTGGGAAAAGTTATGGGGCAAAATGACGTCATTTTGGCCCATTTTTCGGGCACACCCTCCAGTTTTTGCGACTTTTCTCAATAAGTAAACGAGGTATCTGCAAACTAATAGGCCTATTCCATGTAGCTTTACCAGGGCTGTCCAATGATATATAAAAAGTTTTTCAACTACTTCCCAATCTGGAGTCTATAAGCTTATAGTTAGCGCCAAATTTCATATTTGGTGAAAAGTCGTGGGAAATCCACCTAAATGTGTGCTTTTTGTTGCTTTTAGTGTCTTATATGGGATTTTCTGGGCAGATAAACTCATTACAAGTGTTAAAATAATGTTGGACAAATATTTTTTACACTTCTGGTTCATTCTTGGCATAAAAAAATGACGTTTTCGAAATTTTTGGTGAGAAGTCGTGGGAAAAGCACCTGAATGTGTGTTTATTGTTGGTTTTAGTGTCGGATATGGGGTTTTCTGGGCCGACAAGCTCATTGCGAGTGTCAAAAATATTGTGTGGCAAATATTTTTCACACTTCTGCTTCGGGGGATTGTTCTCACTACGCGAATTCTGGCTCGCAAGCGAGCTTCACTACTATTTTTAACTTTTTAATTTTAACTTTTGCTACTTTGATAACAATTTAGGAAGAGTTTCTTGGTTATAATAATATCATGCGCCTTGTATGATAATTTTATTTAATTTTGACTGCATAAAATCGAAATAGGAAATGCTATAACGAGAGCTATACATATATATATTATCCTGTTAATTCACTAGTTAATTTACATTTCGACTACCATAGAACAGAAATAATAAGTTGAAAACGTGTCAGATACTCGTTTTCCTGCAAATTCAAAATCGTCAAAATTCTGTTAGAATACAAATTTTGTCACTTGATGCGGATTTTGTCAGTTTTCTGTTAGCGAAAAACCGATCCAATTTCCGCATTTATCCCGCAACAACTGTTTTCGATTCGCTATCGGCTTTTGCAAATTAGGATGTTCGATGAGTCTGGATTAAGTTTATTCACGCAGAACCCCTGAGCTAAGTCGAACCTTTTGCTCGAAACCTTAAGGCTCCTCACAGAACGAGCGAATAAAAAAAATTTGCTCAACGCATTCTACGCAACGAACTGAGTTAACGCGCTAGTTACCACAGCGCAACCGCATGCGTTAAACAGTTAAGCCTAGTTAAAATGTAGAAATAACAACTATATTTGTAAACGTTAGCGTTACTGACAAAGGTAAAAATAACAAATTTTTGTAGAGAATATCCGAGCCGTCATCTAACTGTCTAAAACACCCTTTATGTTTGCATTATTTAATATGAAACGTTGTTGAAACAAACCGGGATAATGTAAACATTTGTTGAAGCAGACACAACAACGTCAGCATGTCATATCGACTTTCTTTGGCTTTTAGCCCTTTCATGCCCACTAGGCCCAAATGGACCCAACGCATATTGCGACTCGTTATGTTAACTGCGTTTGTCGTCTATCGTACGTTTGAACGTGCGTTGTTATTCGCTCGCATTGTGAGGTTCCTTAAGGAACCGAGCAACAGCTCTCAGTTAGCTCGGTGGTTTGCGTACACAAATTTCACCTGTGCGTTTCGGGTTCGATCCGTGGCGCAGGCTTGAGTTTGTCAAACATTGCACGATACACAAATTAATTCGGGCATGAAAGGGTTAAATGTCATGTTTTATCAACAGTGCATAAGGAATTAAATTCACTTGTCATATTGAAAGAACTTACAAATTAACCCCAAATTATGCCCAATACTGAATAAGCTTATATAAGTTGCTCTAAAATTTTAGTCATCGCTGGTAAGTAACCTTAGTCAGGTAAGTAACCTTCAATTTCATGGTAGAGAACCGTAGCATTGCTACATTTGTAGTCATTTTTAACGAAACAGCGCCTTGATATGTGCCAAAAACACAGGTCTAGGTAACAATGGACTCGTTGTATCTGACGAAGGTTCTGACGGGTTAATCGTCAAGTTATTTGCTCAATATGACACGTTACGCAAAAACGCACTTCACAAATATTTAAATTGATAAATGGCATAAATTTTTCCAAAATGTAACCTGCTGTGTTATGTTGGATATACACTTGAACAAATGGACATCATGCAATTAAACTACTTATGTAAAGAGAGCGCTTGGATTCATATGATAAATACGTTGACATGTCCGTATGACAATAGTTCATCACCGTATGCTAAATTTAGGCGCGGACTGTCGCAATCGTGAATTCCTATTCTACGTAAATGTTTTCGCAACTCTTTCCAGCTGATCTAGTGCTTTTCTGTCAGTTGACCATCTGTGCAGTTGGCCATGTAATGCTAAATTCAAGCGCTTACGATTGCAACTGTAAATTCATATGACATAGTTGTTTTACCAACTCCGGATGGCTGACCCCAGTTGCTTTTTGTTTGCAGTTGGACATGTAATGAAAAATTTAAGCTCAGAAGATCAAAACCATGGATTCATATGAAATAGATGATTTCATAACTCCGCCGGGCTTAGCCAGATCGCTATATCTGAGACAAGTTATGTTATATTCAACATTGCAACCGTGCATTCATATGACGTAGATCTTTCCGTGAATTTGCTAGGCTGACACAGGTACCAAATATTTGCAATTAGATATATTATGCCAAATTCAAGCTTCAAAAGTTGCATCCGTGGATTCTTATGGCATGATTGAATTCAAAACGCTATCGGGCTGTTCCAGATTCCACATATCCACGCTTGATTTGCATTATAAACTCAAAGCGCATAGTCGCGTCCATATGACATAAACTTTTTCATATTTTCGTTAGGCTGACCCTGCTCCTCTTTATGTTTATTATATTTGTCGTGGATTCATATGACATCAATCTATTCACAACTTCATTAAGCTAACAGAGCTACCTTATGCGTGAGTCTACTTTAGGTACGTACACTTGGGTTTTTCTTTTGTCAAGTCAGTGCACGATCGTAAAAGCGACGAACACGAACAAATAAAGATTTTCCCTTATCTACGTGCACATGATTTTAAATGCCACATTGCTTAAGAGATTTTCACGGTCATTATTTTGCGATTTAGCATTGCATTAGGCTAAACCTGTATGAGTGAAAACGCGATTACGAATCGCGCTTTTCTCGTATACAATAATACACCGATAAATCCCGAATATAACTGTCCGATGCAGAATAACATATGATGAACGGGGACAGGCTTGCCAAGTAGGCAAAGGGCGAACGCAAATTCCATTCGTGCATCACAGAGCCCATGTTCATGTTCACAAAAATGCGAATACCAATGGCAACAATGTGAACATGAATTTCTACGCGAATAAATTCGTGATTTTGACAAATGAAGAACCTTAGTGTACGCAACTAAAAGTGGACTCATGAATTATATGTGAAGTTACACATACTATGCCAATTTTAAACACAGATGGTCGCAACCGCGGATACATATCATAGTCCTGTTCAACTGATCCTGGTCTCTTATGTAATTGAGCACATATTATGCCAAATTCAAGCTCCGAAGGTCGCATCAGTAGATTCATATTTGACATAAATTTTTAACAACTCCGATCTGCTGACTCAGGTCTCTTATATATGCGGTCGGACGTGTTATGAAAAATTCTGGCGCAGAAGGCCAAAATTGGAGATTCATAGACGAAATATTTCTACAACTATGATCGGCTGATACCACTCGCACTCCTCTATAACTGCTGTTGATATGTAATACTAAATTAAAGCACGAAAAGTGGCACCAGCGGAATCACACGAGGTAAATATATTTACATCTCCGTGCAGCTGACCTACCTACTTTATATCAGTACTAAGTTGTACTTACGCCAAATTTAAGCGCAGAGCGTTGCAACCATGGATTAATATGACATAATTGTTTTCACAACTCCGTGCGTCCGACTAAAACAAGTACCTTCATATTTGAAGCTATAGACATGTTTACGGGCTATTCAGTACCGAAGTTGAGAGTTTGTGCATAAACGTGATTCATTAGCGATAGTCTGATTTTGTAACTACTAAGTTTTGGATGAAGATATGCAAAACTAGGGAATTCCAACTATTTGCACATAACTATCTTGAAAACGCGCGCAGTAAAGTTTAAACTCGAGGCATAGATGCATTCCAAGACAGCTCACGCATTGATATGAAACAAGGATATGCGAAACAAACCTTTTACGCTAATACCTTTAGCTATTATTACGTATACATTAAAATGTTTTAGTAGTGCAAGTTAACCTGAAATGTAAGCGCGTGTCCAATGTCAAAAGGCAAATGTCAGAGGAAAATTACGGGCGCATCAAGGAATCAACTATTTAGCAGGTACTTAGCTATTATTACGTATACGTTAGGATGTTTTAGTAGTGCAAGTTAAGCTGGAATGTAAGCGCTTGTGCAAAGTCAAGTAACAAATGTGAAAGAAAAATTACGGTCACATCAAAATCTCACTTATTTAGCAGCTGTGTCGCCATTGTTGTCATTTTTGAACTGTATATGGGTGGCATGCCATGGGGTCGTCACTGCGAAAATGGCGCAGACAGTAGAAAGAAGTGCCTGGATCCCAACTTCGGCTAGTGACCATAAGTGCAAAACAACAAAAAGAACGTTTAAACTTGCTACAGTGAAATCAAATTGCTGAGCGAATGAGCTTCAGCCAAAATTACTTCGTGACATCACCGCTGAGGAAATCATTTCAGACATTTTTACTAGGTGGCCGATTCTCATTGTAATTTTGTAAATCTGCTACATCATCTTGTTGAGCAGACCTGAATCGATTAAGCTGCGTGTTATTAGACCCTATCCGCATTCTAGGCAAATATCTCTATCATGGGCGTAGATTTAGGGAGGGGTTGGGGATTTTTTAACCCCCTACAATTTTGACAACGGAGTTGGCCCGTTATGGCAACCCCCACCTTTATAAAGCTTTAGGTTCGATCCAGCACTTATAGACTGATTGGTATTTAACGGAATGCTGAATGTCACAAACGCACGCATTTTTCTTATAAATAACTAGTGTAATAGCTTAATAAACTCATCTAATATAAATACGTATGTATGTTGACATATACCTATATATATATATATGTTAGAAGAGTTCACCAAGATTTATAAGGCCCATATCCCGATCGGCGATTCCCTTCAGTCTCTGCCACTCTTCCCATTGGGGCACGGATAGTCACACGCGGGGGCACCACCCGCCCCTAACCCACCCCACCCGCCCTTAGCTATAGGCCTATTACCAGTGTAAAGCTCCGATAAGCTGAAGGCCAATAACATTCTGCTTTTTTCCAATAACATATCAACCCCCCAGATTTTAAACATAATCTATGCTACTGGTCTCCATCTTTACAAGACACCGTGATGCATGAAACCAACGTTCATTGTTTAGCGCCATTACAAGTAGGATTGAATACAACTCAAAATTATACCGTTTCCATATTAAATGTTCATCGAGTAGTATCCACAAATCTTAAAGGTAAACTAAAGATCGGCAAAAAATCAATAACTCACACTGTTTTATACAGCAATTTGAAAATATTTCTTATGGTAAAGTAGAAATAAATGTTCATTTACGGGTTTCGTCGTTGTCGCATAACCATTATAATGCCATGCTCGTTCGAACTTAAATATATAAACCTTATACATATAATAGTATAAACATCGTGCGTGGAAGCATAAAGGCAGGCTAAGAATATGTCATTGTATGTACTAGGACTAAAGCGCATATGCACAATTTAACACGGTTTTCGTTTCTTACTGTAGCTTTGTAAGGCTCAATATTTCAAATTAATACAGGGGTAGGCCCCACAGCATTTATGAATATAATATTACCCCTTACTCCTAATGTAAACTCTTAAAAAGTGTGTTGTGTCAAACAATGTATTAGTGTTTGCTTATACATTCTCATAACCTCAAGAGCAGTAGATATTTGGAATAGTGCATTGGACCCCTTCATGATAAGGTAGGTCGATAAAATTGTGAGAAGAAAACATGCTATAAAATCTATTATTTATGTCATCGTTATATATATATATATATCTAAATAATCAGTAAGCAGCATTCAGAGCTAGAGCAAAACGAAAAGGTTACGGTAGATGTGCCATGCCATGGTGGCGGTGACAAGCTTGCTAGAAACCGGTCGACGACCTCAAGCCTCGATTTTCTAGATTTAAAGCTAGAACTGCAGGTTGCAGCAACCGCTATATTTCAATCGCGATATCTATTTTAAATACTATAATACTAGTACCTATAAAGTCGTAACTAACTATATTCGATGATTGAGAGGTTTTTGAGAAAGGGACCAAATCATTATTATTTATTTTGGTTACGTGTAGATTAAGATTATACGTACATTATTAATGCACTGGTCTAGTTATTAGTGTATTTCAAACGTATAAGTATGGATTTATTTTGTGGTTCCTTGCAAGTATATACTTTGGTTCACATTGTAACAAATTAACCAATCTATTTCATGGATTGCAGAATGTTTTTCACATTTAAGATCTCGGAGATAATAATGGTGATACTATCAAAACTTGATTAAATATATAAGTATGGGGTATAATATAGTATAAGTGTCTTGGGAGAAGTAGGAAGATATTTTATAATTTTATCGTGTTCATATATATTTGTCATTTTTGATGTCGGTCCGCTCGTTTTTCATAGTTTATCGTGTATACAACATTAATACGAATGTTTTTCACATGTTTGTAAGATGTTGATTTTTAGTTGAACACAGCGTGTAAGATTTTCCAAACTCTATTTTAATAACTACTTGATAGCCTGATAGCAATAGCTTGATATGTTATCATAAGCGCTACATACAAAACATTAGCATTACATATAAATCACGTGCTATGTTAAAAACAACTACGCGTTTTCAATGGCTAATTAAAGCAATTTTTCAATAGTTTGCGTAAATTTTAGGAGGACATAACTTTTTTCGGCAGATCAGAGAGTATCGCTGGCTCGCTTTATGAAAACAGCACCAAATTTTCTACAGACGTTGACATTCAGCCCTATTTGAGCAGTATTTTGCTCCCAGATATTTTGTTAAAATAGGTGGATCTTACTCTATTAATTCGTATCAGTTCAAATACAATAAAAGAAATATTAGACAAAATAATATAGATGTTTTCGATATAACGAAAATGTGGAAATGAATTTTAATATTAAATTTTTTAAACCAAAATATCTGGAGTAGGGAAACCGACTTCTCAGATGTATCCAAAAACTAATGGTTATATAAAACCCTCATTAGAAACAGCAGTTTGAAACACATTTCAGGCTTACCATATTGTGACGATATTTTGTGCCACAAGCTTGCTAAAACGCCTCCACTTAATATTTGTTTTAATAGCAACTACGTAAACTACATAAGTAGTAAATTAAAAAAGCAGATGCGGCATACACAACTACCGCTCGCTCACAATGAGTAAATGGCTAATTTTTCAGGATGTTACTTGATATTAAGTGTCACGTCACTATTTTCTTTAAAGTAATGTAGTGGCCCATTTTCTAAAACAACACCAAATTTTCAACAAAAGTGGGCTTAAGCTCTATTTTTCTGCAGCATTTTAATTTCAAAAATTATGTTAAAGTTTGCAGATTCCTCCTACTAAATTTCAAAGTTTCTCAAAATGCTATAAATTTTTTCAATATAACGCCAAATAATGTGCCTGGAGTGGAAAATGCGTTCTCAGAAGCTTCCATGAAAAGAAGAGTTACATAAAATCGTTATAAGAAACTGGATTTTGAAATAGAGAACGCGCTTACTCAATTGTCAGACCATTCTGCGCCACAATACTTGGTCGTATATTTTAAATTAATATATATTTATGTGATGCTATGCAGCACAAATAGATGAATGTTGATTTATCCGACAATGTAAACTAAAATATGGCAACATTTAATACAAAACACATAGGTTGAGTGAATTATATAATAGTTTGCCAAAGCTACTGATATTCATATTGAAACTGTTATATCGGTCATTATTGTTCTGTATGTGTCTGTCAGTAATTGAACCATGTGATTATGATTTAATGTTGCATTATTTAACAATATTTAATATAAAACAGCATTAAATAAAAATACAACAGAAAACAAAATTAATAATATTATAACGAAGTCTATATTATAAATGAATCGTGGTGATATTAAATTAGCGGGTTGACATCGCAACGACTATCAAAGACAACAGCGGCAACAAGATGCATGCGGTGAATCTAATTTCCGTTTTTCTTGGTCGATATTTTGAAGGTGAAGAATTTGGAGCCCTTTGGGCCATTATGTACGACTCGATGCTGCGATTTGTTACCCAGCAGCAGTTTATGTTTGTATCTTCGATTTGTAATTAAGTATTTGAGGCTTTGTTAATTATTAGCTTCAAATTTTGATGAATAGGTGTAAAATATTTAAACGAGACTTCGTGCATACAACTGGCTTAAAGGATATAATATTAACACTAATCAAACAATATCGTGCACAGCTTTTCGAAGATCCATGGTCAATGTAAGGACAATTTATGGATGATGCATATTTTTTTCAGAAATGACGCCATTTATTGCTTTAAACCACCATCGTTGAACCAGAAAACAACGCCACCATGGAATAACTTAACTGAAAGCAGTGTCTATTGTTTTTGCATGAAGGATAGACCGTCTTAATCCTTGTGGAAGTTGATTTAACGGGCAGCTTTCGAAACTATTTCAACAGTTTATATATGTTACAAGCCTAATATACCTACAGTATTGGATCACATACATTCAAAAATTTCGCAGTATTAATGCCGAACGTTATAAATATACACTATATCATGAAAGGAACGCCGTACTATAAAGGTGCGCCAAGGTTATAGAATAAGTGGGAATCACGTTTTAGTGTATCCGCATTTTCGAACTTAGGTAACCCCTGAGTGTCAACTACCCCGTACAGAACACCGTTTAGCCGATACCGCACGTAACTATTTGAAATTAGATGACGGTTAACAAACAAAACTGATGGTGTCGACCCACCATCTAAGATTTTAATATTGATGTTAGGTATAGCTGACACTTTATTGGCATAGCTTTTTAACGAATTGTGGGAACTACCGTTGTAAATATATCTCACGATTGGCAACTGCACTAACTAAGGCGCTTCAGACCGAGGTATCTGTCCGTTCGTTTAAAAAAATTTGTATCTTCAAAACTATCATCTATGTTAAAAGTGTCATACCTATCATGTGAACGGTGGGTTGATTGTATCTTTGACACCGTCTAAACAAACAAACTACACGGGTAGTAAGCATAAATTAAGATAAAGCCGTTGTGTAGTAAAAGGGAATTAAAACAATTGAAAGTATTGCTTTGTGGCATATCTTGCAATATAGTGTGGTGTCGATGTGATAAACATCATTTGTACTGCACGTCCTCAGCTTACAAGTGGACAGAATTTGCAAATGTTGGGCACAATATAGCGTTAATCCAGAATTACTCAAAATTTTTCTACCTCAAAATATTTTACGTAAAATTCATTGTGTGTGCGCAAGCAACATACATTCTTGGCATCATAGTTTCCAGTGGAAAAGCTTGTACCGTTTAGAAAAGCTTGTAAAAGCTGTATTTTGGGTATATCGTGACAGCTTGTGCACGAGTTCTTGCAATAATTTCACATGATAGCTTTATTTATACATTTTCAGTGAAATAAATATAGCATTTCCATTTCCAGCAAATATTTATCTAGAAATGAAAAGCAACATACATACTTGGGATCATAGTTTGCAGTGGAAAAGCAACATACATACTTGGGATCATAGTTTGCAGTGGTAAAAGCCTGTACGGTTTATACTTTATGCATACAGTTTTGTTTTGGATATCTAGTAATATGACACGAAACTTTTATTGTGAATAACCGAAAATAGGGTTTATTGCTGGATTTCGGACTATGGCTATGTTTTACAAACGCAGTCTTTCAGTTCGCAAGTGATCGACTTAGTCGAGAAGTATTTTGGGTATATCGTGACAGCATGAGTTCTTGCAATAATTTCACATGATAGCTTTATTTATACATTTTCGGTGAAATAAATGTAGCATTTCCATTTCTAGCAAATATTTATGCAGAAATGAAAAGCAGAAATTTTCTTATGGCATAAAGTAGTAAATTTGCTGCATTAAATTGCTTAATCGTATGAAATTACTGGTTTTATTTAATAGATTAAAGTTTGTTTGACTGGTATTTAAAATATAAATATGATAATGTAGGCTTCGTATTCATTTCCTAATCTAATATTCACCATTCGTCAATACGAAACCAAAATTTATCAATAGCTTGTGTCGCTAAAAGCAATTACAAATATCTGGTGTCTTCGTACACGCTTTCTTTTCTTTTGTACACGTGTTTGTGTTCATCGATAAAGTTAAAATTTTTTGAAAAATTTACCATTGTTTTACACTGTTATGGTGATTGCCAAACTGTATGCCATGTTTCGGCAGTGGGTTCATTTGGCGCAGCATTTTAATTTATAGTGGTAGTGGTGCAGACCACTCGGGAGGGTCCAGACTCCCAGATGTCACACATGGTGGTCTAGGTTGGGAATGGCCCCCTCATTTTCATACGGTTGAACTTCGATATCACTAAAATCTTGCCCAATTTTCGCGATTTTAGGTTGAAAGTGTCTCTAATTTTTGCCAGTTTGTGCTAATTTTTACTAAAACTTTTCCAAATTTTCTTAGGAAGGAGGCAAGTGTTGCTTGGGAGCGCAACGGTTGTTTGGGAGCAGACCATCAGGAGTAGCACCATGCTCCCTTATAGACGCCTATATGTGGGAACCACTATACGACACGTGCAGTGATAGTACAGAAATTAAAACTAAATTTCATTTCATTTAAAATGAATTTGAACCTAATTGATTTCAATCATGGCAACAAAACTGGTTTTAAATTCACCAAAATTAAAATTTCAAAACGAAAATCTAAATAATAAATATAATGATGTCTCATGTTTTTGTTAATAGTTTTAGAAATTTTAGGTAAAAATTAATAGTAATAGTAGTAATCTATATATTCGCTTGAATTAATGCATAATAATGTATATGTTGTACAGTTTGATTTCATCATTTGTTAAATTTTATATTAAAGTTAATGAAATGATAAAAAATATACGATTATGCCCAACTGTTGAATTTTAAACGTAAATGTTTTAGTGCAAAATATTTTAGACATGACATAAGAGCAAGCTAGCATGACTTACGCCAAGACTGTTATCGCGCGTACGAGCTGATGATTTTTCATACTTCTTATAACCTATTAATGCCGCATTATACCTAAATGTATTTTGGCTATAAAGTCAATAAACTTGTAAGAATAGATTCTTGTAGGTTAGGCAAAACTCACAAAGCAGCAGAAGAATAATTAAGGCTTTCCCGCATACAGTCAAAAATTTTGTAACAGCGTGCATTAAGACTCGATGCGCTAACTGTCAGTATATCGTGGGAGGAACGTTTGCACGTGCGTTGTTATTCGCTAGTCGTATAAATTGTCCATAAGCAACAGAGAAACAGCTTCAAAAAAGCGTTATGGCTAACGTGCAACTATACTGACACGATCTTGGTTCACTTTGCCGTAAATATTTGTTTAACCTTGCGCGAAACACACATTAATTCATTCAAACTAATATATTTCTTACTACAAACAGTATAAACGAACACTAAAGTTATTTGTTGTTTTTATTGTTGGTATGTTGTGCGTATCTTATCTAAACGCTCGTGTAAGTCATGAAATAGAAGTATATAGTGGTTCAAGCAGTAATAATAACGATAGTTTGAAGCTGAAATCTATCATCAGCAGCTAATTGACCATAAACATAAGGGAATTATTTGTTTAGCAATTATCTCTTCAAGTATTG
Source organism: Trileptium ribeirensis (assembly GCA_030248225.1). Lineage (NCBI taxonomy): Eukaryota > Metazoa > Nematoda > Enoplea > Enoplida > Thoracostomopsidae > Trileptium > Trileptium ribeirensis. Next base: position 29,548 of record JASANE010010430.1, read on the forward strand.
AGTTACGCTTTTCTGACATCGAATCTGAAGCGTGAATCAATGCGCCGTGGATGGAACTTAAGTCAGCGCTTAAATTATAATATAAAGTGTTGAACTTCAAAATCAAACTAGGCTTCAGACGCAGCTATACGAGTAAATATTATAAATACATACTTTGATAACAATGATTACTTTAAGCCATACATGCCGGCCGGGGTGGGGTAGAAAGTGTAACCCCCTGAGGTCCGGACCCACAGGCCGAAAAGATAGGGGGAGGGGTAACCCCCTGGGGCTGGTGTGCGCAGCACCCCCCGAAGGGCGGCTTGCCGGCTCCTCGACGAGTTTCGAAGTAGGACCTTAGTGCAAAACCTTGCGCAAATTGCTCCTGCTTGTTGCTAAAGGTGCATGTACGGCCGTAAATTTGTGGAAAGCTTTTTTGTTGACGACGTCATTCCCCGAAGTAAAAGTTAATAGAATTATACTTATTTATATACTAACGGTAATTAGATATTTAGACATTGAATGTCTGCTATGGTCCACGGTGGATTAACCACGAACTCAGCACTAAAATAGCACTGGAACACTCCATCGCCGTAGGAGTCGCACCCGATAGCTCAGCAGACAAAAGCCACGGGCGAGCTTTCTTATGCCACAGACCCATAAAACATGAAATTGCTCAATTTTTACTTAGTTGTCATTTCATTTGTTTCTGAACTTGAGAGATTATTGAATTCGAGTGGAACGAGAATTTTCAATTTTGGCTTTGGAGGGGGAGTTGAGGAGGTCCTGTCTGTGTGTGTCGCACCTGGATCTCGATAACGGTTGGGCGGATTTTGATGCACGATAGCTCATTCGAACTGCAATGTTCGATTTAGGTGTAGTGACGGAGCCCGATTTTTGAATGTTTTCCCGTGAGAAAAGTTATGGGACAAAATGACGTAATTTTGGCCCATTTTTCGGGCACCCCCAAAAGTTTTTGCGAATTTTCTCCATAAGTAAACGAGGTATCGGCAAACTAATACGCCTATTCTATGTAGCTATACCAGGGCTTTCAATGATATATAACAAGTTTTTCAACTACTTCCCAATCTGGAGTCTATAAGCTTATAGTAGGCGCCAAATTTCATATTTGGTGAAAAGTCGTGCGAAATGCACCTAAATGTGTGTTTTTGTTGGTTTTAGTGTCTTGTATGGGGTTTTCTGGGCAGATAAACTTATTGGAAGTGGTAAAAATATTGTTGGGCAAATATTTTTTACACTTCTGGTTCATACTTGGCATAAAAAATGACGTTTTCGAAATTTTTGGTGACAAGTCGTGGGAAAAGCACCTGAATGTGTGTTTATTGTTGGTTTTAGTGTCGGATTAGAAAATATTACTATCATAGATGCCATAAAATACAGAATACATTACTGTCTCGTGTCTGTCGAAAGCGCGCTCTTCGATAAATACATTAGTCTTACTCCTTTATTCTTTGACTCTTGTTATGGATTCGCGCTGAAAAAGTAGTGAGAAACGTGGAATTTCGGACTAATGATAAATTCCACTGTGCCATACGGCACTGTAAACTTCCTGGCCATACAAAAGATATTAACATTACGGACGCTACAAAATGCAGGCTACACTGCTATCTAGTGTCTCCTAACAGCGTGCTTTTCGATAAATACGTTAGTCTTATTATTCTTTTATTCCTGGACATTTGTTATGGATTCGCGTTAAAAAAGTAGTGAGAAACCTGTAATTTCGGACTAATGATAAATTCCACTGCGCCTTGCAGCACTGTGATCGTTTTGACCATATAAAGAAGATTAGCATTATAGATGCCACGAAATACAGACTACACTGCTATATAGTGTCTCCTAAAAGCACGCTTTTCAATAAATACGTTAGTCTTAGTATTCTTTTATTCTTCAATATTTGTTATAGATTCACGCTGAAAAGAGTAGTGAGAAACCTGTAATTTCGGACTAATGATAAATTCCACTGTGCCTTGCAGAACTGTGATCGTTTTGACCATATAAAGAAGATTAGCATTATAGATGCCACAAAATACAGACTACACTGCTATCTAGTGTCTCCTAAAAGCGGGCTTTTCGATAAATATGTTAGTCTTACTATTTTTCTATTCCTGAACATTTGTTATGGATTCTCGTTGAAAAAGTAGTGAGAAACCTGGAATTTCGGAATTATGCTAAATTTCTCTGTAGCACACGGTACTGTGAACTTCTTGGCCATATATATGATATTAACATACAGACTACACTGATATCTGGTGTCTATTAAAAGCGCACTCTTCACTAAATACATTAGTCTTTATCATCCCTTTATTCTTAGACACTTGTTATGGATTTGCGCTGAAAAGCGTGGTGAAAAACCTGGTATTTCGGACTAACCATAAATTCTACTGTGCCATACGGCACTGTTAACTGCTTGGTCATATAAATGATATTAACATTAGATGCCACAAAATAAAGACTATACTGCTATCTAGTGTCTCCTAAAAGCACGCTTTTCAATAAATACGTTAGTCTTATTATTCTTTTATTCTTCAATATTTGTTATGGATTCGCGCTGAAAAAGTAGTGAGAAACCTGGAATTTCGGAATTGCGATAAATTCCCCTGTTGCACAAGGTAATGTGAACTTCTTGGCCATATACATAATATTAACATGCAGATCACACAAAATACAGTCTGCACTGCTATCTAGTGTCTATTAAAAGTGCGCTCTTCGCTAAATACATTAGTTTTATTATTTCTTTGTTCTTTGATACTTGTTATGGATTCGCGCTGAAAAAGTAGAGGGAAACCTGACATTTCGGACTAATGATAAATTCCACTGTGCCTTGCAACACTGTGAACTTCTTGACCATATAAAAAAGACACCAGCATTATAGATGACACAAAATACAAACTACACTGCTATCTAGTGTCTCCTAAAAGCGCGCTTTTCGAAAAATACGTTAGTCTTATTATACTGTTATTCCTGGACATTTGTTATGGATTCCTGTTGAAAAAGTAGTGAGAAATCTGTAATTTCGGACTTATGATAAATTACAATGAACCATGCGGACTGTGAACCTACCATACCTGTGAACTTCTTGGTCATATAAAGACATTGTAGATGAAACAAAATACAGACTACACGCTATCTAGCGTCTCCTATAAGTATGCTCTTCGATAAATACGTTAGTCTTCTTATTCCTTTATTCATGGACATTTGTTATGGATTCGCGCTGAAAAAGTAGAGGGAAACCTGGAATTTCAAAAAAATGATAAATTTCACACGGCTCTGCGAAATTCTTGGCGATATAGAAAATATTACTATCATAGATGCCATAAAATACAGAATACATTACTATCTCGTGTCTGTCGAAAGCGCGCTCTTCGATAAATACAATAGTCTTATTCCTTTATTCTTTGACTCTTTTTATGAATTCGCGCTGAAAAAGTAGTGAGAAACGTGGAATTTCGGACTAATGATAAATTCCACTGTGCCATACGGCACTCTAAACTTCCTAGCCATACAAAACATATTAACATTATAGATGCCTCAAAATACAGGCTACACTGCTCTCTAGTGTCTCCCGAAAGACGCGTTAGTAGCTTTTCGATAGATACGTTAGTGCATAGATAGCTCAATGCAAACAGTAGATTTTGCTACAGATATCGATTTCTCGGAAAATGAAAGCAATGTAACACTGTGATAAATTTGGATGAAACTTGCCGATATTCAAAATAGGGCCATCAATAGCGAAGAGGAATTTCGGATTGGTCAAAACAGATAAATCATCGCTGAAGACTCATTATCAAATCAATCTTGATATAGGGTTTATAAATCACACAATAGCTGCTGAAATGAACGAATGCTTAGAACATCTTAACAGATTTGCTTTTTCTTAATATTATTTAATTTTCAATAGTCTTTTTCACTCAAAAGTTTATAAACTTACTGTCAATTCAATGCTCATACTCTGTCGTGCAGCTACAATTTCCATATAGGGGTTTCTATTACATCGATGTTGCTTTGTATTAGCAACCAGACATATATTTCCAACTGCCGTTGTGCCGTTATTCCGCATAATTCTAGAAAATACGCAATTTTTGCATTAAATCTACATCTTTATAGCAAAATATAATTCATAATAGTAATATGTGCAAAGCTACAGTGCCATAGTTGTGCTTTTTGCTAACTTTGACTATTTGGAAGCTAAAACGTCCGATATCGACAGTCCTAAGAAACATTCGTTTCTTAATTTTATGTCGCGGCGTGCGATAAAATGGCAATTTTTATTACATTTATGTCCTAGTTAGTTTTTATTTTGATTTTTTCTTTGGTTTTAATAAGAGATGGTAGTTTTCTCAGTAGTTTCGATTACGACTACTAAAGCTCCTCCATATTTTACAACGCAGTGAAGATACTCAACTACATCTTTAGATAGATCTGTAATATGTTCATGAAGACCTTTTGCCAACATAATGATTACCATATGTTGTAATATGCACGGTTTCCGCTTGGCAGACATGATGAATGTTACTGGTTCAAACGTTTAATACGGTCTTGTTTATGTGAAATAATATAATAACGGAGTAATATTATAAGTTGCCAAATATTAGTGCCTAAACATGATTTTGAGCTGAAACTGGCTTCTCATTGTTGCTGCTGCCACGTATTTACAAACGAAAATCTTCCTCAACCTATGACTGACCGGGTTACAAATAAAATGTCCTCATAGGCAAGTAACCTGATGTTAAACTATTTCATCGATATTTACGTTTTTACACAATTTATGCTGTTCCAGATGGCACCCGTTTAAAAAAGAAAATGGATAAAATTTGTCCTCTAAAATTACTGGGTCTTGTATGCATCTAAGAATTACTGGGTGCGTGCAATTTATAAGCAACCACAAATTTTCAAGTTTCTACGTTTCATGTAGCATCCACAATAATTCTGGAAAATTTTTATTCTCTGCCTGAAAACTGAAGTTTTAAAGTGTGTAATATATTAATAAATCTAAATATTAATAAATTGACAAACCTACTTTAAAATACATATACGGCTATCGTCTTATTAGTTTTATGTAGTACCCACAATATTTCTGCGAAATTTTTATCCTCTGCCTGGAAACTGAAGTTTTAAAGTGTATAATATATTAATAAATCTAAATATTAATAAATTGACAAACCTACTTTAAAGTACATATACGACTGTCGGCTTATTAGTTTTATGTAGTACCCACAATATTTCTGCGAAATTTTTATCCTCTGCCTGAAAACTGAAGTTTTAAAATGTATAATATATTAATAAATCTAAATATTAATAAATTGACAAACCTACTTTAAAAATACATATACGACTGTCGGCTTATTAGTTTTATGTAGTACCCACAATATTTCTGCGAAATTTTTATCCTCCGCCTGAAAACTGAAGTTTTAAAGTGTATATATCATATATTAATAAGTTCAAATATAAATAAATTGACAAACCTACTCTAAAATACCTATACGACTGTAGGCTTATTAGTTTTATGTAGTACCCACAATATTTCTGCGAAATTTTTATCCTCTGCTGAAAGCTGAAGTTATAAAGTGTATAATATATTAATAAATCTAAATATTAATAAATTGACAAACCTACTTTAAAATACATATACGACTGTCGGCTTATTAGTTTTATGTAGTACCCACAATATTTCTGCGAAATTTTTATCCTCTGCCTGAAAACTGAAGTTTTAAAATGTATAATATATTAATAAATCTAAATATTAATAAATTGACAAACCTACTTTAAAAATACATATACGACTGTCGGCTTATTAGTTTTATGTAGTACCCACAATATTTCTGCGAAATTTTTATCCTCCGCCTGAAAACTGAAGTTTTAAAGTGTATATATCATATATTAATAAGTTCAAATATAAATAAACTGACAAACTTACTTTAAAATACCTATACGACTGTAGGCTTATTAGTTTTATGTAGTACCCACAATATTTCTGCGAAATTTTTATCCTCTGCTGAAAGCTGAAGTTTTAAAGTGTATAATATATTAATAAATCTAAATATTAATAAATTGACAAACCTACTTTAAAATACATATACGACTGTCGGCTTATTAGTTTTATGTAGTACCCACAATATTTCTGCGAAATTTTTATCCGCTGCCTGAAAACTGAAGTTTTAAAATGTATAATATATTAATAAATCTAAATATTAATAAATTGACAAACCTACTTTAAAAATACATATACGACTGTCGGCTTATTAGTTTTATGTAGTACCCACAATATTTCTGCGAAATTTTTATCCTCCGCCTGAAAACTGAAGTTTTGAAGTGTATATATCATATATTAATAAGTTCAAATATAAATAAATTGACAAACTTACTTTAAAATACCTATACAACTGTAGGCTTATTAGTTTTATGTAGTACCCACAATATTTCTGCGAAATTTTTTTCCTCTGCTGAGAGCTGAAGTTTTAAAGTGTATAATATATTAATAATTCTAAATATTAATAAATTGACAAACCTACTTTAAAATACATATACGGCTATCGTGTTATTAGTTTTATGTAGTACCCACAATATTTCTGCGAAATTTTTATCCTCTGCCTGAAAACTGAAGTTTTAAAGTGTATAATATATTAATAAATCTAAATATTAATAAATTGACAAACCTACTTTAAAATACATATACGACTGTCGGCTTATTAGTTTTATGTAGTACCCACAATATTTCTGCGAAATTTTTATCCTCTGCCTGAAAACTGAAGTTTTAAAATGTATAATATATTAATAAATCTAAATATTAATAAATTGACAAACCTACTTTAAAAATACATATACGACTGTCGGCCTATTAGTTTTATGTAGTACTCACAATATTTCTGCGAAATTTTTATCCTCCGCCTGAAAACTGAAGTTTTAAAGTGTATATATCATATATTAATAAGTTCAAATATAAATAAACTGACAAACTTACTTTAAAATACCTATACGACTGTAGGCTTATTAGTTTTATGTAGTACCCACAATATTTCTGCGAAATTTTTATCCTCTGCTGAAAGCTGAAGTTTTAAAGTGTATAATATATTAATAAATCTAAATATTAATAAATTGACAAACCTACTTTAAAATACATATACGACTGTCGGCTTATTAGTTTTATGTAGTACCCACAATATTTCTGCGAAATTTTTATCCTCCGCCTGAAAACTGAAGTTTTGAAGTGTATATATCATATATTAATAAGTTCAAATATAAATAAATTGACAAACTTACTTTAAAATACCTATACAACTGTAGGCTTATTAGTTTTATGTAGTACCCACAATATTTCTGCGAAATTTTTATCCTCTGCTGAGAGCTGAAGTTTTAAAGTGTATAATATATTAATAATTCTAAATATTAATAAATTGACAAACCTACTTTAAAATACATATACGGCTATCGTTTTATTAGTTTTATGTAGTACCCACAATATTTCTGCGAAATTTTTATCCTCTGCCTGAAAACTGAAGTTTTAAAGTGTATAATATATTAATAAATCTAAATATTAATAAATTGACAAACCTACTTTAAAATACATATACGACTGTCGGCTTATTAGTTTTATGTAGTACCCACAATATTTCTGCGAAATTTTTATCCTCTGCCTGAAAACTGAAGTTTCAAAATGTATAATATATTAATAAATTTAAATATTAATAAATTGACAAACCTACTTTAAAAATACATATACGACTGTCGGCTTATTAGTTTTATGTAGTACCCACAATATTTCTGCGAAATTTTTATCCTCCGCCTGAAAACTGAAGTTTTAAAGTGTATATATCATATATTAATAAGTTCAAATATAAATAAACTGACAAACTTACTTTAAGATACCTATACGACTGTAGGCTTATTAGTTTTATGTAGTACCCACAATATTTCTGCGAAATTTTTATCCTCTGCTGAAAGCTGAAGTTTTAAAGTGTATAATATATTAATAAATCTAAATATTAATAAATTGACAAACCTACTTTAAAATGCATATACGACTGTCGGCTTATTAGTTTTATGTAGTACCCACAATATTTCTGCGAAATTTTTATCCGCTGCCTGAAAACTGAAGTTTTAAAATGTATAATATATTAATAAATCTAAATATTAATAAATTGACAAACCTACTTTAAAAATACATATACGACTGTCGGCTTATTAGTTTTATGTAGTACCCACAATATTTCTGCGAAATTTTTATCCTCTGCTGAGAGCTGAAGTTTTAAAGTGTATAATATATTAATAAATCTAAATATTAATAAATTGACAAACCTACTTTAAAATACATATACGGCTATCGTCTCATTAGTTTTATGTAGTACCCACAATATTTCTGCGAAATTTTTATCCTCTGCCTGAAAACTAAAGTTTTAAAGTGTATAATATATTAATAAATCTAAATATTAATAAATTGACAAACCTACTTTAAAAATACATATACGACTGTCGGCTTATTAGTTTTATGTAGTACCCACAATATTTCTGCGAAATTTTTATCCTCCGCCTGAAAACTGAAGTTTTAAAGTGTATATATCATATATTAATAAGTTCAAATATAAATAAATTGACAAACTTACTTTAAAATACCTATACGACTGTAGGCTTATTAGTTTTATGTAGTACCCACAATATTTCTGCGAAATTTTTATCCTCTGCCTGAAAACTGACGTTTTAAAATGTATAATATATTAATAAATCTAAATATTAATAAATTGACAAACCTACTTTAAAAATACATATACGACTGTCGGCTTATTAGTTTTATGTAGTACCCACAATATTTCTGCGAAATTTTTATCCTCTGCCTGAAAACTGAAGTTTCAAAATGTATAATATATTAATAAATCTAAATATTAATAAATTGACAAACCTACTTTAAAATACATATACGACTGTCGGCTTATTAGTTTTATGTAGTACCCACAATATTTCTGCGAAATTTTTATCCTCTGCCTGAAAACTGAAGTTTCAAAATGTATAATATATTAATAAATCTAAATATTAATAAATTGACAAACCTACTTTAAAAATACATATACGACTGTCGGCTTATTAGTTTTATGTAGTACCCACAATATTTCTGCGAAATTTTTATCCTCCGCCTGAAAACTGAAGTTTTAAAGTGTATATATCATATATTAATAAGTTCAAATATAAATAAACTGACAAACTTACTTTAAGATACCTATACGACTGTAGGCTTATTAGTTTTATGTAGTACCCACAATATTTCTGCGAAATTTTTATCCTCTGCTGAAAGCTGAAGTTTTAAAGTGTATAATATATTAATAAATCTAAATATTAATAAATTGACAAACCTACTTTAAAATACATATACGACTGTCGGCTTATTAGTTTTATGTAGTACCCACAATATTTTTGCGAAAAATTTTTATCCGCTGCCTGAAAACTGAAGTTTTAAAATGTATAATATATTAATAAATCTAAATATTAATAAATTGACAAACCTACTTTAAAAATACATATACGACTGTCGGCTTATTAGTTTTATGTAGTACCCACAATATTTCTGCGAAATTTTTATCCTCCGCCTGAAAACTGAAGTTTTGAAGTGTATATATCATATATTAATTAATTCAAATATAAATAAATTGACAACTTACTTTAAAATACCTATACAACTGTAGGCTTATTAGTTTTATGTAGTACCCACAATATTTCTGCGAAATTTTTATCCTCTGCTGAGAGCTGAAGTTTTAAAGTGTATAATATATTAATAAATCTAAATATTAATAAATTGACAAACCTACTTTAAAATACATATACGGCTATCGTCTTATTACTTTTATGTAGTACCCACAATATTTCTGCGAAATTTTTATCCTCTGCCTGAAAACTGACGTTTTAAAATGTATAATATATTAATAAATCTAAATATTAATAAATTGACAAACCTACTTTAAAAATACATATACGACTGTCGGCTTATTAGTTTTATGTAGTACCCACAATATTTCTGCGAAATTTTTATCCTCCGCCTGAAAACTGAAGTTTAAAGTGTATATATCATATATTAATAAGTTCAAATATAAATAAATTGACAAACTTACTTTAAAATACCTATACGACTGTAGGCTTATTAGTTTTATGTAGTACCCACAATATTTCTGCGAAATTTTTATCCTCTGCCTGAAAACTGAAGTTTTAAAGTGTATAATATATTAATAAATCTAAATATTAATAAATTGACAAACCTACTTTAAAATACATATACGACTGTCGGCTTATTAGTTTTATGTAGTACCCACAATATTTCTGCGAAATTTTTATCCTCTGCCTGAAAACTGAAGTTTTAAAATGTATAATATATTAATAAATCTAAATATTAATAAATTGACAAACCTACTTTAAAATACATATACGACTGTCAGTTTATTAGTTGTTTATCTTCTTTATATACCTGGCCAAGAAGCAATTTCTTACTCGATTCCCTCATTAATTGAACAGGCGAACATGTCCACAATAATTACAAACGCGTGCAGCTTCGGCTCTTAAATACAATTTTAAACATGATATATAGAAGCCATATCCGTTTTTCCAAGACAAATGAATATCATTTGGAATCAAATTAAACATTGTAATACTTACTTTACAGTCATATTCCACTCAATCTGCGTTCTTATAATATCCTTGGTTTCGATTTTGTAATCTGTTCAGAAAATGGAGAAAAAACATATATTTAAATTAGTGATAATGTTTGTTCATAACACCATGAAAACTCGAAACTTTGCGCAGGCTAAGAAAAAATAGATTAAATGTTTCATCTGAAGCCTTTTTGGTGTTTTCGTTATATTATACAATGGACCCAAAAGTGAGCAATGATATTTTATATTATTTTTGTTGAGCGTGAACATTTCACTCTTTGTCAGTCTGGGAATAGGAGCAAGAACTCATTATGAACACTTGTAGAAGAGCTTAACGCTAACGTCAAAAGCCGATGTCTTATACAAAATTTCTAAAAAAGTTGCATGTACCAGAGACGACAAAGACAGAGCAACAGTCTATATTTATAACAAAATTACACGACTAAAAGTGAGAAAATGGCGAAAAAATAACTCAAAAACTATACCACGTAACATATAACGCCTTGTGTTACCCTTGTTCGACGGTTCACAATGAAATCTTAGTATTAAGCTGTCTGTATTAGTTATGCAAAATTCTTGAAGTTTTCACACTCCGAGTGAAGAACCATCGCTTGTATACCGTTCCAAAAATAGCGAAAAAATTTACGCCAAAAATATATACGATTCATGCATGAATGCCTGCCATTTGTTCTAGTATGGTGCTTAGTTTTTTTAAATATAATTCTTCTATGATTTTAACCAGCGCCAAAGAATTTCTTTATTTTTGTGCCACAATTCTACAAACTTTTAACTAAGCGAAGCAAACGTTGTTCACTCACACCAACCAGCATCTAACATCGATATTCACTATGGTCATTAGTCTTGATTTTTCATAACTGTCAAACTGTGACATTGTTGTTAACTTTTGTGTGCTCCTAGCTTTAACTTTCTTTATTCTGCCTTGATGGTCATAATGGTGGGCCACAGAAGTTTGATCGCTGGAGTACGCTAACCAATTCAGAACGGCTAACAGCAAACCTCTGCGATACCTGGCGCGAAATGTAGGGGCTTGAGTTTAAAACGTTGTGTATCGTTGACATCTATTCTGTACAGACCGAAACTGTCAAGTTTACTTAACCAGCTTTAATAACAATTATTGTAAACTTTACATATAGTTTTATGATACTCAGCTCCTGCGTTATGTTTGCGTGTGAAGTGGGACGCTCGTCAACCTGTCTCAATACTGTTGTGAAGCAGAGACTTCGAACCCCTAGATGTGTTTCAATCCAAAGATGCCAACCTTCCTGGGACCTCATGACACAACCTTATTTCTCAAGAAGGCAATATACATGTGCTAATGTCTGACTGATTTACGGTTAGTCATAATATTTTATGGGTTTCTTACCATGCTAAACCATCGGTGGCGTGGATTTGTATTGCAATACTTTACCTACAACATTGGTGCAGATAAAGAGGAACAGTGGATTCAGGCAGCCCCTTCTTCAGAGCGCATCTGTCTTCCTCATTTGTTTTGTTATTTTTTCTAATCTAAATGATATCAAAACTTAGGCACTTAAGTTGTGTTGTCTCCTACAATTTTCAAGATAAATCTGTGCCAATGCAGGCCAAGTACAGCTAATGACACATTTCTCGTAAAAGAGAATAAAATTTCAAGCTGAACCACAAGCCCTTAAATACCACCATACATAAATTCAAACACGATGCTTTACTGAGTTCTTGATATTATGCTAAAATATCATTGTTTAGCGATGTCATTTAAGTCATAACCATATTTCAATATTCATTATAAACCTAATATACATACGTTTTGATATTTATATATTAAACCGGTTTGGTTTCTCAAATATCCATGCTTACGCGGCCAATAATTATTTTCATGTGTTCATTTTTATAATACAACGTTCGACGTATATAGATATATCTAATAGCATATATTGCTACAATTTAGTACTAAGAAAGAACAAAATAAAAGAAATAACTGAATAGCGATCTGCTGCTGCTGGTGGTGGTGAACGTTTTAAAAGCTATTTTCTTCAATCGGTGCCAGGTCACTGCTGCATATAGAAATCACACAGAGTGCAAGTGTTGTAGAGTTTAGTTGCTCGTTAAATGATATGATGATTGATTGGTTGATTGAAAATGCTCTCAACAATCACGACGACGACAACAGAAAATCAAAATCTTAAACGTTTTCAACTCTTGTACTCAATCGCAGTACGAGGCCAAATCATTATTATCAACTGTTGGAATGCTTGTAGCGATATCCCATTTGTATACTAGGACTGAGGGGAGGTCGTCATGCTAGACGTAGATTGGAGCATTGTAGAGTCTACGGGAGTGTACTTCACCTGAAGCTATGGTTTGGCGTATTGGCAACGGAACAGCCAACATGTCATTTACAATTCTCAAAGTAACTGTGGCACATCAATAATTAAAGATTCTAAATATACGCAAATGGTTTCAAGACAGTTATCTTCTACTAATGGAGAGTTTAGTTTACGACGGACTCACAATACGGAAGCCTTGATCATCCACAGTAATCGCAACGCTATCAATGTTGTAGTGTGCTAGAAGATGGAGACGTTACAAACATAAAAGGCTACGGTGTCTGTCACACCGTCGAGTTATTATAAGCTGCTGAGAGGCCGCAATTTAAATTCGCAAAACATCGCATAATCCTTTAGTTCGCATCGAATCTAAAGTTTAGAAAAGACGTTAGTGATTACATATCATAGCGGCAATGAACTGCGTCAAAGTTCAATTGTAAATACTTCTTTGGTTTAGTAAGAATCACTTGGTTTGAAAGATTGAATTTTGAAGTCATAGTTGTTTTCTTAGCTCAAGTGTAACAACGTTATTAAGTATAAAGAAAATGTTATCTAAAAACAACGTTTTGCACTGAAAATATTGTTCAAATTAAAACAGCAGTCACATTCAAACATATTTCACAAAATGGACGAATCCAAAATCTCTAAAATTCTCGACAGTTTATCCAACTTCAGTCATATTCATACCTAGGTTTGTTGAAACGTAGTTGATGGACCTTATTCTGTTGTGGTTATGTTAATTATTACCACTACCACGTGTGTTTTAATGGCATAAATCGCCAAATATTAAATCTAGAATACTATATATCGAATACCACTGTTTCTTTTGCCTACATTTATCCATGACTGGCTATTTTAATCATTATATCATTTAGACTTTAGACCAAGACACAATTCAATCAGCTTTCGGCATTCCATGAATATATTTCCAGTTTTATTAATAATATCTTTGCTGAAGCCTCTCAGATACCAGGTAAGCGGTATTAAAAGCTATTAGGAAACCTCCTATGCGTGTCTGTGCTTAAGTAAAAGACTTTGCTGTATTTACTGGCGTTGATTAATTCGTGCTGACTTGCATGAACGACGGTTCATGCATGATTCAATGTGCAGACAAACGCACAATATATATTATGTGTAATATAATTACTGTTAAGGGACTTTATATGTTCATATATACGTATCCTATATTTCCCGGGAGAGCAGTATGTAGCTATGTCATAAATGCTCATAGGGTGATAGGGGGTTTCCCACCCTGAGGCCACGACATCTCTTGCCCCGAGGCCTTGGCTTCTTGCCTGACAGGTGGTCCAACCCCCTAGGCGGAACCGCACCCGTACCTCCCCTTCGACTTCGGACAACGGATCACATATGAGCTATGTGTTGTCTACCTGATTACAGTTAAACTAATAATATGTAATTGTCCATATATTTATAGGTAGTTGTATGTATAGATGTTATGGAAATCCGGCACTATTTGAGATGGCAACACCATTAAACAATGCTGTGACAGGATAAACGCATCCATTTTTCAGCAAAAATTCATGAGAAATTATTTTGAAGCATCTATACTATGTAAATGTCTGGACCAGTTTACAGAGACCTTCAATAGATGACGTTACCAAACTCATTAGTGCCAAACAAAACTGCCAGATATTTAAAATTTTTGCGATCAAGTTAAAGTGTAACTGCTGACCGATGGCTTTGGAAACTATCAAGGGCAGAAAATTTTTGACTGTCGGTCGACGGAGTTGTGGCTATTAGCGGCACGAAAATAGTTAAGGGCCGGCTGTTGGCCAACAATACTTTGAGCCAAGATTATTGTAAGTTTCACTGCAACCTAATCGTTTCATACACAACGTTGCAATATGGCATTAGTGCATACAGAAACCAGTTATGAAAACTAAGTCAGATAAACATGCAATTGGCACTAGGTACAATCCAGGTTATTATGCCGAAGCATTGTGTGTAGCCTGGCCATGATGATTGCCCTTTCACCACCCATCATCTTATCCGCCTAGACCAAAGTCTAGTACCTGTTTAACGCATAGGTGCTGCGAAGCAATTGTGGCGGAGTCCCTTGCCCAAGGAGATTAGCGCGACCACTGGATTCGACTCGGTTATGAAGCAGACGCTCTAACCACTCGGCCACGCTGCCACTATGAAAACTAAGTATGTGGCATTGCATATGTTTACAACAGCGTTTTAGTCGCCCACTTTGTCAGGTTTCCTAAAGAATAGAGCAAGGCTCCCAGATAGCTCAGTGGTTTGCGTACACCGTTTTCACAAATGCGATCGGGGATTCACCCGTGGTACCGCCTTGAGTTTATCACACATTGCACTAAAATGACAAGTTAAATGAAATTCAGTACTAAGATTAACAGTGCGAACCTAAATCCCGTGACCTTCGAAAACACGTAACACATCTAAGTAATAAAATTTTCGCAAGTGTGTTAATAGTTGGCGTACGTAAAATTTTTCGTCAAAATGTCCCATGAAGGTACTGCCCTACTCCAGTCCCTTCGAGGAGCGGCTAAATTGGTAAAATAGGGTTAAAATTAGAAAAATTGGATAAAATTATCAATAATAGGTCTACAGCGGGGATGGGAGGAGGGTCGTCGACGTTTTTCATCGCCTTTACCAGGAGGACCTCCTCCATGGTCGCAACCGCCTACCCCTAAGCACACCCTCACCACCTCCGCCGTCGAATCGGGCTACCTCCCCGAGACCTCGGACCGTCAGCGTCTATGACGAATAACCATCAGGTATTCACAGCTATAGTTTGTGCTATTCGTATCCACGTTAGTATGTAGTTATTTACCACCTGTTTGAGGTTGACCGGGATGCTATTCTTGCTGTTTCACCCACAGTGTTACGAATATTTTACTTTAACCCTTAGCCCGAAATTAGTAAATTTTGAAGACACAGCGTTACGTTTTAGGACGGCATCCGTGGAACCGATAACAGTTGCCCAATCAATGCATACTGACGCGCGAGAAAAATTTTTTGGTACTTTTCAACTTACCTCTACAACGCAACTCATAAAATATCCATACATGTTTATGACAATTTTATCTGATTTTGGGTTACAAATCAATAGTGCCAAAAATAACTTAACATATTCATATTAAATCAAATCTACTAATCTTGGAAAACAGACGAAATGTCAGCACGTGTTTTGTGAGAAATGTACACAGCAAAACAAGTAATTAAAGTCCAATGTATGGAAGGTCCGTAAATATGAATCTAAATGTCAATCGTATGGAATCGAAAGTTCTCAAAATGGAGTGCAACTGACGGGACATGCTTTACTGTTTTGGGAATATTTTTAAGTGCAAAATCTCAATCTTGGCTCTTCCGTCAGGCATTCAGCAATGCGAAAGACTCCATTGTAATGAAATAGATCATTTGGTGATCCAGATCATTTTTTAACAAAATCATTGATGGATTTATTTACCTCAGACGGAAGTTTTTCGAACAAATGAAGGCAATCGTAGTCAATGTTGCTTCTACATGGTAAACGATTAATAGAGCTTCTTGCCGTATCACAGAGCTCCTTGCCCGTTTGTTGCCGATTATTTGTTTACAGCGCTCAAGTTATATCCGACACCAGTCAATATCAGTATTAAATATTTTACATTACCTATTCTAAACTGGTTTGAGAAATCGTGCGGTGAAACCCATATAATTGAAAATTATGTCAGTCTAACAATTAACAATTTACACTGATACGAGGCTACGTGTTCTCTCAATTTTTCAACATGTTTGAATATGCCTTCCAAAGACTTATCTTTTGTTCTAATTAGTTGATCGTTTCCATTGTATAGCAAGCTGCAAGTGCTAGCTCATTTAGCGCATACACTCCAGAAATGTAAGGAATTCATTTTAGAAAACCCAAGTTTTTATAGTACCATTTTGCAAAATACAATAAAATACGAAATGTTGAACCGGACAAACCGAAAACCAAACGCTCCACGTATGTAGCTTTTAGATATATAACTCAAAAGTTAATATGTAATCTTTTTGTCATCTTACTTCATTTACGTATGAATCAAATATGTTATAGAAACAAATCTGTTTGATATTTACGTTCAAAATACTTTGTTTGCGCTTGCAAGTTATAGGAAGAAATTATGTTGCGCTTTTTATATTTTCTGAATTCTAATTTTCATATTTAGAAATTTCTATTCAAAAATCACATTTTCTATAAATCATTGATGTTTACATGTGTTAGGTTTCATCACGGTTAAGCTATACAGTTACCCGAGTGAAAAATCGGTTATCAGCGTTGGATTTACGCCTTAGCTATTAATTATAACCATTTAATAATTGCAAATAATTATTTACAATTTATAGCTGCATGTTCCATGTGGGAAACTGTGCAATTTGCAATGTGTGCCGAGCACGCTATTAGGCAATCTATTAACATTTTAAGAAAAACTTCTAAGTCTTAGAAAATATTTGAAATTCATTGCCCCTTTTTACAATATTACTGAATAAAAGTACTCTACAGGAAATTAGATCATCTCGTTACCCGGTTACGACATGAAAGCAGAATTTTATTACGATATCGGTCATAACTCAGAAGTGAATTTAAATATCTCTTTATAATTTAAATGTGGTGCGTTTATAGATTACCGTACAGTAATACATATACTTGTCTATATCTTTATTCCTTTCGATAGCATCGAATATAAATTGTCAAATTTTCAGCCAAAATAGAAATCTTGGTTTTTTATCGATCATAACGTGATAACAAGAAAACTGACTTGGTTTAAATCTACAATTTAGTGAGATCGTGCAAAGCGCAGACACAGACATAACTGCCAAATAATAATGCCATTCCCCAGATGATAATCGGAAAACAACCAATTTGACAGCACAACACACTAGTATTGATGCTACCGGTATTTTAATGAAATTTTTACAATGCCTGTATGTGCCTAAAAGCTACTTAATCATAGCAAAGATATTAATCCAGCAACATCTATGTTATAGTCTAAGACCTCTACTTTTATTTAACAGTCGCCGGCCGACGGCCAGCTGCTGACCTAAGGCTCGCATCCGACAGTCGACCAACAGACTATCGACACCCTAACGACTGGGACACTGCAAATTGGCGGCTGACTGCCAGGAATCTTCTCTTAATACTGCAATACGAATTTAATTTTCTTAAATTCTTTTTCAGCATTTGTTCAAAAATCGATTTGCATACGCATATTTAAGAGAGTATGCAATAGAACTGATAAAGTGCCGGATCCTACACCTGGACAGACTATACCAAGACTGTACTATATTTGGTGCTGGTCGATTGCCAGCTTTGATGTCTATTACTAAACTTTGCCACATATTAGTTTACTAATAAACATATTTTAGCCGCTTAAATTTGACAAGATGGTACTAACTGGCACAAATTCCTTGCATGTTGATGGTAGGGATTATGCGTCAAAAAGTTCGTGTTGTATGGTTTAGTTAACTTGCGATACAAGTGTAAACATTTAAGCCCTGGCCGGCCGAACAGCGGTCCGTAACTGCTGACCAATGGCGTTCGCAACTATCAAAGCCAGAAAATTTTTGACTGTCGCTCGACGGATTTGTGGCTGTTAACGGCACGAAAATAGTTAAGGGCCGGCTGTTGGCCAACAATACTTTGAGCCAAAATTATTGTAAATTTCACTGCAACCTAACAGTTTCATACACAACGTTGCAATATGACATTAGTGCATACAGAAACCCGTTATGAAAACTAAGTATGTGGCATTGCATATGTTTACACGCGCGTTTTAGTCGTTCACTTTGTCAGGTTTGTTAATGAACCGAGCAAAGCTCCCAGATAGTGGTTTGCGTACACTGTTTTCACAAATGCGATCGGGGATTGGCCCGCGGTACCGCCTTGAGTTTATCACAGATTGCACGATACACAAACTAGCTCGGGGGTTGAAGGGTTGGTCAAAAATTAGTAAGTCGCTTCACGAACCCTTTAGTGTTTAAAACTGTGAAAACTGACATACGCACATATATTGCAAGCTGTTGGGCAAACTAAGTATGTTTCGTTGCATATGATCGCACGCACGTTGTTACTCGATCACGTTGCCAGGTTCCTAACGGAACCTAACAACGATCCTAAATAGCTCAGTGGTTACGTCTGTCATTCTCGCCAATGTTTTCGTATTCGATGCCGGAACCGGCTTGAGTTTTTCAAACATGGCACGATACACGAGCTAGCTATCAAGTTAAAGGATTATCGTTTGACATTTTGTGGTTTCATAACCGATTATTGTTTTAATTATCAGCGGCATCTCCGCACAAAGTACAACGATTTGGTTTGAGTGCTTTTATGATAATGACAAAGAGTGCTTTTATGGCTTGAACGGGTATTGGCCATTCGTTACTTAATTGTTTATGGTTTGAATATGTTAAATGATAAACACAACAGTCACAGCGGAACATCTGGTTTTTTACTGTGAAATTAGAAGGCTTAATATGTGAAATGTTTGCAATTCCAATCTGATCTTACAAAGTTTAAAATTTGAAATAGTTTAGTTGCGAACGCGTAACAAGCTTCATATCTAACCAAACTCAATGGTATTTCAAATGTATAACAGGACATTGTGTTTTAATCATGCACCCTACTAAATTTCAAATAAACAATTGAGTTTGAAATCTAAAGAAAGACAAATTTTATATATACTCAGTCGTTTTATAATTTATATTTAGTAGTGTTTAATATTATAAGGCACCGTCTTTTTTTAGAAATAATATGGGTTTGTTAGACATCAAAATTGTTTTGCAATAAAAATTAGTTCCCTTCAAAATCTCATATGACACTATGTCAGTGTAAATATAACGTGACCTATTACCGTTTTAAATTGTACTTCCATAACTGCATGATACTTTTAAGCATTTGTGTCAAATTTTTCGTATTTTGGGAAGCAGAATCGCCATTCTTACTTATAAAAGAGCGCAGTATAGCTATCAAAAATTTCTATATGAAGACACATTTATGTTACAAATGATCCATTGTGTTGAACTTTGTCTACAGAGTGAGTTATAAATTTTTATGTTGTCTTACATCGTACGTTGTGTGAAGCTGATTATTTTGACAATACCATATATTTGTATACAACTATTGTAACAGCCCGAGATTTTTGGGGAATTTTAAATGGATATGATAAATCAGGGCTTTAAAGCTCAAATTTAAGCCGGGAGAGATTTAATTCCGAAAGACGACCGGATACCGGTGGAGCGTGATCCAACCATTGTTCCGTATATATTCATAGTTGTAATAAACAAACCGTATGTTATTGTTGTAACGTTAATTTACAGTCGCGCTCCATCCGCCCGTTATGCGCGGGCCTGATTATGCGCATAAAAATTCAAATTAATTGAACCCAACTTGCAGGTAACTGGTCGATCCCACAACGTAATGTGTGCAATAAAATCATGTGTTATAAAGTGTCTTGTGTTGAAAGGAAGTGACGCGCGCGCACCTGGAAGTGCCAGGGACAGCGATCAGTCTACTGTTATTAATTGTTAATTCGATTTCGGGATGTCGGTGCCCAAAGGCTCATCCCGGTGCGCGTACTCATCAATAAAATTGCAATGAATATCTCGAATATTATGTTGTGTCATATACATAGCGCGTGGCAGGACAGGTCCAGGGCTCTAATTGCAATCAGCATGAATTCCGGGTTGGGATATTTCGGTTGTGATTTAGGCTTCGTCAAGACCGGTTCTGGCACATGTGTCTTGTCAACGTAGGCATATATGTAAATTGTATAGGTTTAGTTTATGTGCTTCGGTAGAGAGTTTGTCGAGATGTACCGATTTCGGGAGAAAAATGTCGCGTTAAACAGTTTCCGGAAAATTGGTTTTTTCATAGGTGGCGTAAATACTAAAGGTTTAGGGTTTTATCTGGGGCTAAGAAAAATTTGATGTACAGAACTACTACAGAGCCCCTCGGGGCTTCCAAATCGCACATATATGGCCACACATCTCTTTATCCGTACCTATTTAAGGGCCCTCGTTAAGACGCTTTGACGTCCATTTTTCTAAGCCTCAAATGGCAACCAAAATCATTAAAACCTCTCTATTGTAGGCCTCCACTCCTCAATTGAGTACTACACT
This sequence comes from Trileptium ribeirensis, assembly GCA_030248225.1. Classification (NCBI taxonomy): domain Eukaryota; kingdom Metazoa; phylum Nematoda; class Enoplea; order Enoplida; family Thoracostomopsidae; genus Trileptium; species Trileptium ribeirensis. Next base: position 50,624 of record JASANE010010430.1, read on the forward strand.
ACCTATCCCACCGAAAACCGGTGCCACCAACCCCCAAATTCATTTGGGATATGGAAATCCTTTACATTTCCCACCTAAAACGGCCTATAACAGACCACTTAACGGATTTACTTAAAAAATTCTATATTCCCTAGTAGGCAGCCTGCCACGGCTATGACCTGATCACGCCCTCTAACCTGAAATCAATAAAAATGCACTAAATTCCTTATAAAAATCGAGTGCCCTGAGCACAGATATATTTCTCTCTTGAGGAAACCTCGTGCCGACCAGCACCATGTCCAGTTCGCCCCATGTCCAGTCGTGCCTGAATACATCGATGCTGCTACAACCGACCAGCCGCGGCTCTTATGTTGTTGAACAATTAGTTAAGCCACTTTGCATATTGTTTTAGGGTTTTATAATATATCTGTGTATATATGTACATATGCTTACATATATATTGATTTTAAATTTTGAATTTTCGAATTTTAAGTTTTGGGGAGAAGCCAGAGAGCACAAGGGAACTAGGAACTAAGCGGGGTAGACAGAAGGTATAAAATAAAAGATCAGAGCCAGTCGAGCAGTAGTTTGCGACAAAGTAGTGTCGTCGTTTTTGGCCTTTGTCGAATGTAAATTTCTTGACGTTTTGGATTTAGTTTTCTTTTCTGTTTTTTTTTGTTTCTTTTTCTCTTGCTACTTACCCGGCTAAATCCCTTCTCACGCAGCGTGCAGGTGGGCCCGACCTGGTCTCCTAGCTTTAATTTTTATCGTAAAGGGCTGCCTTTGCGGGCGCTGGAGTGTGCATGACCCGAGAGAAGGAGAATAAATCAAATCACGCTTTTAACAAAAAATTATCCTTCCTTCGGGCTCGACTGGATTCCCTGCCCATCCGGTACTGTTTGCAAGATCTCAATCGCTCGGTGGGTAGTAACTTTATTCTGTAATAGATTTATTTGTTGACTGGTTGCCACAAAAAGACGGAGGAAATCAGAGAGATACGCGATGATTGAATGATTCAAGCAGAATAAGTAAACCTTTAGTCAGTTGTAACCTCAATTAGAGGTTAAGTTTAACACAAAACAACTGGCACAGCCACCATTAAAATTAGAGTTTTGCCGCTTGAGAGTTTGTTACTAATCATGACCACCCCAAAATCAATCGGATCCTCACAAGCCGTGCAGCTACGGTACGGAGTGCCGCTTGCCTTTCATCAATGTGTCATGGCCTAAAATAACTCGGTGAGTCTACCGGTGCACGGAGTTCCAACGCCGCCAGGCGCTGCTGCTCCGGGCATGCGGCGGCGCCCCACGGGTCTTTGGACAGCTTCATCTCCCTTTTCGCCCTAAAACCTCCGCCGGCGAAAATTTTAACTTACAAGCCGACGAGTGCCTTTAAGGTACGGGTTCCAAAGCGGTATAGGCTGGTGGCGCGCAAGTGGCTCCAGGTTTGATTTTATACACGCAGAGGAACATACTTACGTGTACTTAGAAAATTCAAAAAGGAAGTCGAGTCAGAAAAGAGGGAAGTCATTTGCAGACCAAGTCTAGGGAAGAAAATCAAAATATTCACATCGGGCCACCGTTGCTGCATCCCTCAAAATTTGAGACAATGAACTTGCGAGTTTTCTTACTACTGAAGACGACTCATTTTCAAACGCATGGACGAGTACTATCAAGCTGTGCAGCTACGGTAGGGAATCTTACCTATTGTAGACAGAAACTAATTTCGGTTGGGCAGACCCGGCCACTCTGAATGCTGAGTGACCTGTCTCAGTCCGTCTGACATTACTTCCCACCCAGCTCTCCGTAAGGCTTCAACGGCAATGGCATTTTGGTCTTTAGTTGACGGAAAACACAATTTTAAAGGTAATCTACTAAGGAGCGAGACGGAAGTCTCGTGCAGGTCTTAGATTATGCAAAATACACAAAATGCTGTAGAATCGATTTAAATTATGATTTGTATTAATGTCATCGCGATTCTAATTCTATAGAAAGGGTAATGATCTAGTCATGTCGTATTTTAATTTAACTTAATTTGATGATAGTATTTAATGGGACACGTTCCTGAATATATTAGCAAAACAATACAAACAAAAATGTTTCACAGCTTATAAGTTTTATAGAATAAAAACACCAAAATGTTTACTGTTGGACAATGATGTTGCAGGAACAAAGAAGTTTGCTCTAATGGTATATGATGAACCAGTACCCTTACAGCGAAACAGAAAGATAAGACGAATTATGATAGAGCAATATGTTGTAACGGTAGCGGAAGGAATGAGGTTCAGTGATACAGCCTACCGACTGTCTTAGGCTTAGTCTGAGGCTAATATAAGAATTTACCGGGCTTATGGTAAGGTTTAGAATTACTATATATCGAGAACGGTATAGTCTATATTAATTTATGCCATTCTATCATAATCTTAACCGAACTCTTTATAAGTTATTTTCGACAAAATAACCAATCATTCTTGATCTTGTGCACCAAAACATTGATGCTGAACATATGTTTGTAAATAATTAAATCGTGCACATGTACAACTGGCATCAGCCGCAAAAAATTGTGTTCCTGTGTTTTATCGCTGTAGTGTAATTATATGTTTAATTCGCTGTCTTGTATCACAAACGCACTATTTTATGTAACAGCATAAATACACAGTGATATTCACGATTTTCTATTTTAGATTCCGTTGCATACATAAGTAAAGTGTAATAAATTCAAAAACACTTCAACAATACTATTTTCACATCGTGTTATCTGGCAAAATGAACACAATTTCTACTATGTAACGCTTAGATATCTGAGATGCATAATCACCGCAATGGTACAACTGAAAAGGATAATTTTGAGATCTTAAGCGGATATATTTTCATGATGTTAGTTCTATCGGCCATATCGCATAAACTCATTTTTACGTTTTCCGTATCGCATGAATTCGTTTTTGCGCTTTCCGTATCGCATAAATTCGTTCTTGCGCTTTCCATATCGCATAAATTCATTCTTCCGTTTTCCGTATCGCATAAATTCGTTTTTACGCTTTCCGTACCGCATAAATTCGTTCTTGCGCTTTCCATATCGCATAAATTCATTCTTTCTTTTTCCATACCGCATAAATTCGTTTTTCCTCTTTCCATACCGCATAAATTCATTTTTTCGCTTTCCATACCGCATGAATTCGTTTTTTCGCTTTCCATAGCGCATAAATTCATTCTTCCGTTTGCCGTATCGCATAAATTCGTTCTTGCGTTTTTGCACTTGGTCTGAAAGACAACATGGCTAAATGTAAATTTCCAAGCCTTTGAGGCAACAACTATTCCAGCTATATACAGCAGCATATCGATAAACATATTTTTTATGGATGGATTTGTAATTATGACTGGCTTTGGTTTTGGCTATAACAATAAAATGCGTTTAGCATGAGCTAAAATATGGAGACAGCACGAATATATATAACTAAAAATATATTCATTGCGTGTAAAATGGTGGTGGTCGTAGTTACATTACTTGAGCCTTACATCTTATATTTACGAATGTAATATATTTATGGCATAGGGTTTTCTAGGTTATTACAATCATAAACTCCCATAATATTTTTGAACGTTTAATGGATCGTTTACGACATGAATTAAAAATATTTTAAGTATTAAAATAAGGTGATAAACGAGCACCGACTAAGTGTATTTATTTCAAATTTCAACTCCAGATTTTATTCAAGTCAAGTCAAGCCAATTTACTAATAATACAACTATATAAGACTATTATGAATATATAAGTATAATAATTTTCGCAATATATTATGGGGGAGGAACCTACCACTACTTACATCTGTTTTAAGTTGCGATCATATTTTAATGATTTGCTGAGGTCTACCTGCATTAGTAGTTTTTTGAAAATTTTAACGTTTGCGGCTCCAACGAACAGCTGTCCATCCAATGTGTCGGGCAGATTATTCCACTCCCTAATGGTACGAATGAGGAATGCATGGCTTAAAACATTGGTTTTTATTTTTGGCTTACGAAGTCTTAGAGAATGTCCACGTGTTCGCATTAAATCATTTAATTGTAAGTATTTAAAATGAAATTGGTATTGGTTTTCACTTAGCAGTTTGAAGATTGTGCAGAGATCAAAACGCAACCTTCGTAGTTCGAGTGAATCAAGGTTCAGGAAATCTAACCGTATTTTGTAGGGCGGGGGTGCCGTTTTCGCGCGGCTATAAACGCGCCTAGTTGAGCGGAGCTCGGCGAAGCCGAGCGAAGCGTTTTTATTTTCTGTCTGGGAGTAAAAAGGTCGATGTCCGTAGGTTCGTTCGTTTGTTCGTTCGTTCGTTCGTTCGTTCGTTCGGTCCGACAGATCTCAAGAACCACTGAACCGATTTAAAAAAACTTTTTTGTTTGGAAGCCTATCATGTCAGAGTGTGCACCTGATATTTGGGATTTAAAAAATTTGAGTGGTTAATTAGAAATTAGCTAATTAGTTAAGCTTATGCAGCTAAAATAGAGAATTTTGTAATATTTGTGTTATTTATTGAAATAGAATCGTTTCAATCAAACCATTATAGGGTTTTTGGGTCGGAGAATTCAAATATAATATTTTTACCAATGATAAAGCCCTATGCCCAATGCAATGTAGTTATTTGAAGAACATAAAATTGAGTACATTCGTAATGCCACAGCCCAAGCTCCGCTCACAAATGTAGTTCCACTAACGACTAGTATAATACCGCTGAACACGTTCAACTATATCTATGTCTCCTTAGTATACTGGAGACCATACTGGGCTGGAATATTCCAATAATGGGCGCATATAGGTGACATAAGCACGTAGCAAAATATCATTGTTACAAGCCACAAAACAACGAAATAACATATTAGATATGCGATAAGCCTTTGAAGTGATGTTTCTGCAATGTGTGTTAAATTTTAGGTCGCTTGTGATTGCGACCCCAAGATCTTTAATGTATGTTGTTTCTGGCACTATGTTTTCTAACAACGAATAGCGGAAATGCGGATTTTAGGACCAAGATGCAGTACTTGGCATTTTGTTGGGGAGATCGAAACCTGCCACTTAGTGGCCCATTCTTCAGCGCAATCCAGTAGGCGCTGCATTTGTAATTTGATATTAACGCTGTTTTCGGGTAGCATAGCAGCATATAGTTTTACATCATCTGCAAAAACTTTAATATTAATATTGGGATAGATGCTAACTGTGTCGATGAGATCATTAATATACAGCAGAAATAGAGTAGGACCTAGAACGCTTCCTTGAGGTACGCCTGAAAAGACCATTTTCTCAGTGGAAAATGTATTGTTCATTTTTACGCGAAATTTCTTATTTATTACAAAGTTTTGTAACCATGACAAGCAGCAACCAGAAATTCCTAGGCAGGACAGCTTTTAAACCAGTTTCGTGGTTAAACCGTGTCAAAAGCTTTAGCAAAATCAATATAAACAACATCTACAGACGACCCTGTATCGAGGCGGGCAGCCCAGTCATATATACTTTCGATTAGTTGGGTCGTTGTAGATCGTTTAACTACAAAGCCATGTTGATGCGATGATAGGAGATTCGGGCGACGAACAAAATTAACAAGACGCTTTTTCAGTATTCGTTCCGTGATCTTGCAACAATGAGAAACCAAACAGATTGGGCGATAGTTTAATGGCTAAGTTGGTTCGCCTTTTTTAAATAATCCAATTACATCAGCACACTGCCACATGTCTGGTAATATACCATTTACAAAGGATTGTTCAAAGATATGTGAAGGTGGGATGTTTATGCCGTTCCTAACTTAGCGCAGAAAGTATTGCGTGAATTTATCTGTGGAATGACTGTGTTTGGGTTTAATCTCTGGGAGCGTTAAGTAAACTTCGTGCGGCGTGAATGATACCCATGAAAGTTTTTGAAGGCTTTCAGTTGCAAAGACGGGAATATTGCCACCAGATTCAGTGTAAATACTTGCAAAGGCATTTGCTAATATTTCACACTTCGCGGTCTCGTCTGTGGCAAGACTCAAGTCTGCGCATTTTAAGGCGCTAATCATATCAATGGTACCGCATCGATGCCTAGCATAACTATACAGTGCTTGTGGATTATCTGAGCACAGTATACGTCTCTCTCTATTTTCTACGAATTTTGCTATTACTGTTTTGTATTGTTTGGCAGTTGCTATGTATTCATGAAAATGGTTTGTTTGCCCAGTTTCCAGAGCTGGGCCTTTTTCCGTAGAAGTATTCTGATGTGTATGGGGTAATATTTCCTAGACGTTCTGACACTTGTCTGTTTTTTCGACACAAATAATTCACATACATACAACATGATTGTAAAATAATAGCCACTTATCATTCACAGCAAATACAGAATATAGGAGATCATTCCAATTCTGTGACATTAGAAAGTTCCTTATCTTTTGGAAGTCAGCGTTTTTAAAACCGAAATTTGTTGTGCACGTTACGGGCTTACTACGTTTACCGCCATTTAAGAAGAAATCGATTGAAAAGTGATCAGTATTGCCAAAGTTTTCTACACATTTAATGCATGCAAGTTGGAGTGGAGCGCTAGTCAATATCAGATCAAGGATTTTGCTTTCCCTAGTTGGGAATGATACTAGCTGTATAAGACTCGATTCATTTATCGTTTCAATGAATTCTTTGGAATTTGGTGTTAATACACTTTGATTTTTGTTCCAATCCAATTCTGGAAAATTGAAATTACCTTGTATGACCAGTGGCCATGATACTTTACAGATATATGATAAATAATCGCATAACGCGGACATTTGATCTGTAGAATAATACGGCGGTCTATAAATGCAAACAATTCGTGTTTTAGTTTTAAGGAAAACATCTATAGCAACGGTTTCGACAGTGTCAAATATAGCTGGGATATTTGTCACTGGTGCATTAAGAAGATCTTTTGAAATGAAAATTGCTACGCCACCTCCACGTGAACTTCGATCATTTCTGTAAACTGAATACGATGTACCGGCCAACTAGATATATCATTATGCAGCCAAGTTTCTGTAACTGATATAGTTTGATAGGATCTGATTCTAGTAAAATATGTAATTCATTAAGCTTGTTGCAAATACTGCGAGCATTAAAATATTTACATTTGATAAAATGTGAAAGCGAATGTGGTACCACCCCTTTTAACAAATCCTACCATCGGTTTCAATAAAGTCATAATTCAGATCTGTGTGTTTACCGCCAACGAGGCGACCGTCACTGTTGAGAGTACAGCTTTTGAAAACAACAAGTTTTTCCTTCACAACCACATAATGGGTTGTGTTTGCAATATTGTCCCTCTGGGCAAAGTTTAGCTCATGAGCCTTTTCCGAATGGCAGCTTGCTGCTTCAGCTCGCAATCAGACATCGATCGAAGAATGTAGATATGCGCCATTCCCGGGCATTTCTTCAGTTTGCGGGCATTTTGCAATAACGACCGAGCGACACCGGACGATGACAGATGGACCTAGAGAAGACGGTGGCGCTAGAGTGTTATTTTGTCTCGATGTAGTGTGTCCCTAGTTTCCCATTCGATACACTTCCTGTATTTCAGTCGATGGGTCGAGGATCTTGCAGATTTTACTTGCGTCCTGTAAATGTTTTCCGTTTTCTGGCAAACCTTTGACGACGATCCATCCATCCATCCATTAGCTTCTCTCCCCGTGTGGGGAACGCTCCCGCCTCCTGGTTTGGGCTTCGTTGGGTACGTTTGTTGGGCGTGTGCGTACGCATGCTGCTGACTTTTGATGTCGACTTAGATTTGTTTTGGCACCGATCTTCCCGCATCGTGGGCATTCTAGCAACCCTTTTTGGTATGAATGGCGCGGTCGGCCGTCCTCTTCTTGCCTTTCGCCGACATTATTGTTGTTATCCAGATCGATTCCATGCTTTCGGGCGCATGATTTGACATGTCGAGCTATGTTCCCCGGCGTTTTCTGCTCGCCGCAGATGAAGCATCTTCCTCTACACACTTTTTCGTGATTTTTCCGCGACGCTTCGGAGTCTAGAACTGTGACTCTGCACCGTCGACATTCGAAATTCCGGTTGGTGTCCTTTCGATGTGTACGTCGCTGGTGTTGCTTAAGCCCCGCCACAGTTCTAAACGTTTGTCCACAATTGTCCCAGTCGCAAGCACAGTTTAGATGGTCGTTTTTATTGTATTGGCTGCGCTTCGGCTTCTCTTCACCGCTGTTGCTTCGCCATCGTATCATTTCCTCTTCCCATGCCCGTATTGATTGCACTCTGCGTCCAATTGTTGCTCGCCACTTTTTCCGGTCGCTCGCCCATTGCTCTATCCCGTCGGGGTCTAGATTGCACTCTCGCGTGAGTTGCCGCCAGTAGTGGATTGTGGTCTGATTGCCGATTCTTTTTCCTGCACCGTACCAACCCAAAGTTATCGCTTTTGTCACTCGGGATGTCGGCATTCGGATGACGTGTCCAATGCGTTCCAGGCAACGCTGTTCAATTTTGAGACGGATGCTGCCGACACCCAGTTGTTTACGAACCGCGAACATATTCATCCCCGCGGTCTCCATCTGGACCAACGCTGGACCTCTGTCTTTTCGCATCCATACATATCGATACGTACGATCGATGAATTGCTGGAGCCGCTTTATCTCGCCTATTCTCCAGGGCCTCGCCGCTGCGTCGAACAGAAGGCACGATTCCACGCATGCCTCGATTACTTTGGCTTGCGTCTTCTTTGTGAGCCGCGATTTTGCGAGTCTTTTTTTGACGATAAACCACGCTCGATTTGCTCGAGCTATCCTGTTCCGCCAATCTTCCTTGCGACCAAACCAGGACCCCAACATCCGCACATTCATGAAGTCCGCATCTCCAAAGGTCACATGCTCCTCTTTTCCATCATGGCATTTTTCCTCGAAAAGTCTCATCGCCGCCTTTATTACTTCTTTTCCCGTGGCCATCTCATCTTTCAACCCCAAAAGCGTTGTGTCATCTGCGAACAACGTCTCCGTGATCTTGAATTCAGTTGCGGCCGAGTTTACGAACATTGTGTTGTTGATCGCTGGGGGAAACGAGTTTCCCGGGACCCATGACCAGCTGATCCCCATTTGCTGCGCGTTACTAGCAGCGGCGGTTTGTCGTTCACCGTTGGCCTGTCTCATCGCCTCCGCGTGGTAGATATTGAAGAGTATCGGTGACGTTGCGCAGCCTTCCCTCAGTCCCCTGAGGGGGCGCCAAGCTTTACTGTTTCCCATTTTTCCCATCACCTTATACATCGTATCCTCGTGGAGCCCCTTCAACACCCGTAGGCACTTATCGCTGACACCTTTCCGTCGCAACAACGCCCACAGCATGGGCCGATTTACCCTTGGATACGCTTTGGTTATGTCCAAAAGTGTTGCTACCGGTCTGTTGCTGTCGTCGATGTTGTTGTTGTCGACGTTGTTGTTGTTATTGTTAGGTAGATTCTTCGTCAGCTCCTCGTTGATGCGGATGATGATTTGAGTGGAACCCATTGTAGATCGCCCTCGTCGGAATCCGTTTTGATTGTCACCGATGATGTTAACTTCTTCTGCCCATTCACGCAGTCTGGTGGCGACGATTCTTGCCAGTATTCTGCTGCACAGGGATAGGAGACACACTCCTCTGTAGTTATTCAAATTTTGTCGATCGCCCTTTTTAAATAGCGGGATGACCAGACCGGATTTTACATTGTCGTGCCACTCGTTCGGGTGTGTCGCTGACATTTCGCAAATGATATCGTGTATAGCCGTTTGAAGGACTTCGCCCCCGTTGAGGATGAAGCTTAGTTTCATCGAATCTTCACCCGCCGCTCCATTCCGCATATTTTTTAGTTCCCGCATGAACTCTTCCCCGCCGATGGGTTGATCCAACTTCATAGCCGCAGCTTGGGATTCGTGCGATTGCAGACGCTCGATCTTCTCCACTGTCTCGTTGAATGTTTCGGTGTCGTTTTCATGCCGCTCGGCCGAAACTTTTTCAAAATGAGCTTTGAACTCGTCCGGAGTGAACGCTTCCGCCCTTGGCAAAGTGTCTTGCCCCCTGAGTCCCAATTTCTTGAGATTGCGGTAGACCGTGCTGCTGTCCCCGCGTCTTTCAGCGTCGGCGGATTCCGTCAGAATTGCGTTCCACCACTCTGATTCGAGCCTCAGCATCATTTTCTTATGACGTTTACGTTCCGACTTTCTTTCCGCCCGCATTTGTTGTTCTCTCCGGATCAAATCGTCTGTCATGTCGCCCAATAGCCTGGCGCGGGCCACCGCGCTTCCGATTTCTTTGACACGGTCACACGTTGCTTGTACCCGCTTTCTGCTATCCTCGATAACTGCCTCATGGCCGATTTGCCAGGGCGCCAGACTGTGTTTTGCTGCTGTTCCACATAGTTGTTCCGCTATGGCTGGTATGTTGGAGCTGACTTGTTCCCAGGTTGGGTTGGGGTTAAACGCCATCCATTCGTCGCACTTGTTTCGGAATTCGGTTCGGACATCATCGGATTTAAGTTTTTCGTCGAGAATTCGCTTTCTTTTGTTTGTTGTTTGCTGTTGGTTCTCACGTGGTGGCTTTTTTTTGTTGTAGTATTGCTAGCTTTGGCCTGTGGTCGGATAGTGCGTCTTCTTTAATTGTTGTGATGTTCTTCCATAGCCGTGCGCGCTGGTTTTGCTTGCCCAAAAAACCATCCAATTCATACCACCTCCTCCACGGGTGGCTGAACCAAGTGCCGCGACACTTCGCGTTGAAGAGAGAGCCGCAGTAGGCAAGGCCATTCTGTTCGCACCAGTCTATCAAATCGGCTCCGGCATTGTTTGTTGAACCCAAGCCGAATCGACCACATGACTTGTTGACTTGCCTGTTGCTGCTGTTGCCCACACTACTGTTGAAATCACCTCCGATTACGAGCCATTCTGTCCGTTTTGATATGGCCAGCTGGTCCTCGAGATCACTACGATACCTTTCGAATTCGTCCAGCCGCGAACCCCATATTGGTTGGTAACACGATACCAATCGATGTCCGCTGACAGTAACTGCAACCACCCTTTCTTTGATCCATCTATGTTCGCCCTCTTCTCGCCATTTGTTGGCCCATGTGCCTCGCAACAGCACACCAACCTTCTTCGAATGTATCAGTACAAAGATTTCCCCCAGTTGTTCGAGCCAGATGAAACCACTTTCTCGTGCCGTGAGGTCCGAGATTAGTGTAACGTCAACGTCTCATTCGTTCATGTGGCGCAACAACTGAGTCATTCTGTGCCTATTGCTCGCTCTGATCGAAGCCCCCTGTATGTTCCACGTCAAAACTTTGGTGTGTCGCTGCCATTGTGACGTCCATTTCTCGTGCCATCGACCCATTTTCCTTTGCCTTCGCACCTCCGATCTCCGCTTCTTTCGCCGTTGTCGATCATGCCCCTTTCGTTCCCGTGTCCACCGTTTGACCGCCCGCCTATTCTTTCGTGGCCCCGGATTCGGCTCTATGTCGAACATCAACCTTTGCCAAAAATATCGTTCGTGTGCCCATTCACGTATCCAAACAAAACCCCCACCAAGAGATGGGGGACCGCCTTGTAGTTGTTTACCGAGTTGAGTCGGCCGGCTAATACCGAGCTCCGCTCCTATCCCCGCCGCTGGATTTTCCATTTCCACCCCGTGTTGGGATGTCGACGGTTCCGCTGCGACGAGGTTGGGGGTCGATTTTGTTACCGCGACGGATGTTACAGTCGTCGGTCTGCGCTCACCACCACTTGAATGTACGCCCCCCGGTGAGCCTTTGACGACGATAGAGCGACGTCGCTTCGCCTCGTCATCATCATTGTTCGGTGGTGCGTTCAATACTCGAGCGGGTGCGGAAGAGTTTTGCGCGATGATTTGAGCCCAGGTGCTTGGCATGGTAATAGTATCAGAATCGGTATTGTTGGGCGCCTCTACTCCGGTTGTTAGCTGGCTTCCATTTAACTGTTTAAGTATATCCATAGAAGCCGACGTTTCAGCAGTGGCTGCGGTAAGTTTGTCGGTAGCTTTAGACAACAAAGAAATTTGCGATTCGGTATTAATAAGTCGATTATCTTAGTCGAATGTAGAGTCACGAGTGGCGGTAGAACGTGACTGTCGATGTTTGTGTGCGATTGTTTGACAAGCTGAAAGACAATTAACACATGAGCAATTCCATACAGTTTGGCGTCGGTTTTAGCGATGTTGATGCAAGTAAAGTGGATCCAGCATCCGCAAAGATCGCACTCGGTAACAGTCGTTCCCGCGTTCTTTTTTACATTCAGCGTAAATTCCGCAATCGGTTGAAATTTCAGGCAACTGATTCGAATGGCGAGGCTGGCGCTCAGACAGCTGATTAGTGCTGTTGGCTTGACGTGACGATTTATGGCTATTGCTTTGCGATGAGAATTTGTTAGCGACAGGCGCACGCGATATGATTGTCGACATTTTTATAACAGTTGAACGTCCGGAGACAATGAATATATAATAGGTTATTTATCTTATGTAACGCACCAGTACGCACTCCTCTTTGATCTTCTTCGTAGAACTGAATGCAATTGGGTGAAAATATTTAAAATTTTAATTTAATTCAAGACTGTATGTCATTCAAATGACTTGACGACACATTTATTAAGACTTGTGGTCTAGCACGTCGTCTCGTCTTACTAATCCAGAGATTAAGCGTTCAACTCCTGCCGGCACCTTTATTTCTTTTTCAGTAATTGTTGTTTAACAAATGTATGCGCACACATAATAAGATTAAAGGAAAACACTAATACTTACATTTTTCATAGAGCATATTTTTTACATAATTTCTCAAATATTTGGCTTCAAAATCGCATTTTACAAAAACGTATTTTCCATTTTCCTATGAACTGGTACTTCACTGGTGGGAAGAATAAAACCTACACAGATAAGTCAAAATAGGAAGACCCCGAAATTTTGTGAGAGGTCACAAACAAAGGGGCACCTGTTTCGTACCAGATGAAACCGAGAATGCCACAATTTCAAACCGCTAAACTCTCCAATCAGCAATAAATAATTTTGCAAGTATTAATTGTAAAAAATTCGATGTTTTCGAATTGCCTTGACGCACACTGATAACCTCAATGAAATTGCATAATCTGTACACTAACGTCGTACAAACATTCTGAACATTCGTAAATATAAGATACGTCGCAAAATGCTTCTTAAACAGTGGAAGCGCAATATCTGTCTAATGTAACTTTAGTTCCATCACTTTGCACACACAACGTAGGCACAACAATTATGCATTTAGAGTACTTATAACTGTAGTACTGATAATATATCGTAGTTAGCATTGCAAATTTTTTCCCGTGGGAAAAGTTATGGGGCAAAATGACGTCATTTTGGCCCATTTTTCCGGCACTCCCTCCAGTTTTTGCGACTTTTCTCAATAAGTAAACGAAGTATCCGCAAACTAATAGGCCTATTCCATGTAACTTTACCAGGGCTTTCCAATGATATATAACAAGTTATGCAACTACTTCCCAATCTGGAGTCTATAAGCTTATAGTTGGCGCCAAATTTCATATTTGGTGAAAAGTCGTGGGAAATCCACCTAAATGTATGTTTTTGTTGCTTTTAGTGTCTTATATGGGGTTTTACGGGCAGAAAAACTCATTGCAAGTGTTAAAAATATTGTTGGGCAAATATTTTTTACACTTCTGGTTCATACTTGGCATAAAAAATGACGTTTTCGAAATTTTTGGTGAGAAGTCGTGGGAAAAGCACCTGAATGTGTGTTTGTTGTTGGTTTTAGTGTCGGATATGGGGTTTTCTGGCCCGACAAGCTCATTGCGAGTGTCAAGAATATTGTATGGCAAATATTTTTCACACTTCTGCTTCGGGGGATTGTTCTCACCACTCGAATTCTGGCTCGCAAGCGAGCTTCACTAGTTATATATACTGATACGTGGGGTAGAGGGGTTACCTCCTGAGGTGCCGGACTCCCCCTCCCCGCCCCGCCCCTAAAGTGCGGAGCGGTCTAACGGCGTGGAGTGGTGTAACGTGTGTTACTAAACATGTATGTATATACATCATGTATGATAATTAAATGTGTATATTAAATATTCAGCTTCAATAATGATAACAAACATTTAAGCATAGCTATGCAATTTTATCATTGTTGCAAAAGTAACACGAGTTTGTATTTAGCATGTTATTTGTTGTGCTTAAATTTGAAAAGTAGTATTGACAAAGCTTCATTGTGCCAGAAATATTGCTTTGCTAAGTACTAAATCTGGCAAAATATAAATTTAATTGGATATGTGTATATATTTATTGAAAATATTAACGTGTATACCATTATAATTATGTGTATAGTTTATTGTATCTATAGTGTAGAGTCGGCATAACAAATGTTTAACAAAAAAGTTGCATTTCATTTCAGCGCAGGTTATACTAATAACTGCTGAATTTAAGCAGACTTTACAGTTAAACCGCTACAACGACAGGCACTTTTACCATTTTTTGAACTATGTTGTTCCACGTTTTCATGGAACAGTAGTTGGTCGAACTAAAGCAGCGACTGAATTCAACAAACCTTAAATCGTCAAGGTTGAGTAAACGGTTAAAAAGTTATCCAAACGAGTAGCTTGATCAGTGCATATAATCAAAGTGAATCTATGACTTAATTCAACGAACCTTAAATCGTCAAGGTTGAGTAACCGGTTAAAAAGTTATCCAAACGAGTAGCTCGATCAGTGCATACAGTCAACGTGAATCTATGACTTAACTCAACGAACCTTAAAATGTCAAGGTTGAGTAAATGGTTAAAAAGTTATCCAAACGAGTAGCTCGATCAGTGCATACAGCAAAAGTGAATCTATGACTTAACTCAACGAACCTTAAATTGTCAAGGTTGAGTAAATGGTTAAAAAGTTATCCAAACGAGTAGCTCGATCAGTGCATATAGTCAAAGTGAATCTATGACTTAATTCAACGAACCTTAAACTGTCAAGGTTGAGTAAATGGTTAAAAAGTTATCCAAACTAGTAGCTCGATCAGTGCATATAGTCAAAGTGAATCTATGACTTAACTCAACGAACCTTAAATTGTCAAGGTTGAGTAAACGGTTAAAAAGTTATCCAAACGAGTATCTCGATCAGTGCATATAGTCAAAGTTAATCTATGACTTAACTCAACGAACCTTAAATTGTCAAGGTTGAGTAAACGGTTAAAAGGTATCCAAACGAGTAGCTTGATGAGTGTAAATAGTTAAAGTAAATCTATGACTAACCTGTGAGGCTAAAGGACAAATTCGTTCAGTCTTATAGTATAAATTTTGCAAAAAAGTCGTTTAGGGAATAAGACGCCATTAAAACATAGGTATATTGTTA
This sequence comes from Trileptium ribeirensis, assembly GCA_030248225.1. Classification (NCBI taxonomy): domain Eukaryota; kingdom Metazoa; phylum Nematoda; class Enoplea; order Enoplida; family Thoracostomopsidae; genus Trileptium; species Trileptium ribeirensis. The sequence goes on from JASANE010010430.1 coordinate 65,937, forward strand.
CAATATGCCTTATTTTAACCTTTCTTAAAGAAGAAACCGCCAATAAAACAAACAGTATGTGTAATGATGCAATATCCCGTATTTTAGTGCAACTGTTTATTAAGGTCTAGCTGTTTCGTATTAAAGAAAATGCCAACAAAGCAGTACATGTATTGCTGCAATATGCCTAGCCTTTGTTAAAGAAGAAACCGCCAACAAAACAGTAGGTGTGATGCTGTAATATACTATATTTTAGTGTAACTGTTTATTAGTCGAAGTGTTTCTTAAGGAGGAAAACGCCAACAGTACATTTTGCTGCAATGTGCCTTATTTTCTCTCACGGCCTTCTGACATGTATATGAAACTGGTTAATACTGCCTAAGTATTTTGGAATATAACTGATATATCTTATCTTACAATTTTTGTATATCACGAGTCAATGGAGTGGATCCCGACACTGGTGCACCGCTTTATTTCCGCTTATACTTAACCAATTCGTGAGATGTTCAAAACTTTTGGAATATAACTGATATATCTTATCTTGCAATTTTTGCATATCACGAGTCAATGGAGTGGATCCCGACACTGGTGCACCGCTTTATTTCCGCTTATACTTAACCAATTCGTGAGATGTTCAAAACTTTTGGAATATAACTGATATATCTTATCTTGCAATTTTTGCATATCACGAGTCAATGGAGTGGATCCCGACACTGGTGCACCGCTTATTTCCGCTTATACTTAACCAATTCGCGAGATGTTCAAAACATTTGGAATATAACTGATATATCTTATCTTACAATTTTTGCATATCACGAGTCAATGGAGTGGATCCCGACACGGCTGCACCGCTTTATTTCCGCTTATACTTAACCAATTCGTGAGATGTTCAAAACTTTTGGAATATAACTGATATATCTTATCTTGCAATTTTTGCATATCACGAGTCAGTGGAGTGGATCCCGACACTGGTGCACCGCTTTATTTCCGCTTATACTTAACCAATTCGTGAGATGTTCAAAAACCAATTCGTGAGATGTTCAAAACTTTTGGAATATAACTGATATGTCTTATCTTACAATTTTTGCATATCACGAGTCAATGGAGTGGATCCCGACACGGCGGCACCGCTTTATTTCCGCTTATACTTAACCAATTCGTGAGATGTTCAAAACTTTTGGAATATAACTGATATATCACCCCAAAATTCTAATAGCTCTAACGCCATATTAGGTATAATATGAATCCTTAAACATTTTCACAATACACACCAACTATCGTTTATGTTTAATATTACGAATACCATGGTGAATCTTGCTGCACCCCAAAATTCTAAAAGCTCTAACGACATATTACCTACAGCGAAGACTTAAACATTTTCACAATACACACCAACTATCGTTTATGTTTAATATTACGAATACCATGGTGAATCTTGCTGCACCCCAAAATTCTAAAAGCTCTAACGACATATTACCTACAGCGAAGACTTAAACATTTTCACAATACACACCAACTATCGTTTATGTTTAATATTACGAATACCATGGTGAATCTTGCTGCACCCCAAAATTCTAAAAGCTCTAACGACATATTACCTACAGCGAAGACTTAAACATTTTCACAATACACACCAACTATCGTTTATGTTTAATATTACGAATACCATGGTGAATCTTGCTGCACCCCAAAATTCTAAAAGCTCTAACGACATATTACCTACAGCGAAGACTTAAACATTTTCACAATACACACCAACTATCGTTTATGTTTAATATTACGAATACCATGGTGAATCTTGCTGCACCCCAAAATTCTAAAAGCTCTAACGACATATTACCTACAGCGAAGACTTAAACATTTTCACAATACACACCAACTATCGTTTATGTTTAATATTACGAATACCATGGTGAATCTTGCTGCACCCCAAAATTCTAAAAGCTCTAACGACATATTACCTACAGCGAAGACTTAAACATTTTCACAATACACACCAACTATCGTTTATGTTTAATATTACGAATACCATGGTGAATGTTGCTGCACCCCAAAATTCTAAAAGCTCTAACGACATATTACCTACAGCGAAGACTTAAACATTTTCACAACACACACCAACTATCGTTTATATTTAAATATTACGAATACCATGGTGAATCTTGCTGCACACCAAAATTCAAATAGCTCTAACGCCATATTAGCTACAACGAAGACTGAGTTTCTTCCTAAACAGGAAATAACTTTCTGTCCAGCCACCACTTAGATTTGGATGTACATTAGCTGTTAAGACTATTAAACGGCTCCCGAAGACAATTTGATCCTTTCTTCTAGGTATTCATAAACAGCTCAAAAACAAAATATAGGTAAACTATGACTACAAACGCTGCCTACCTATAGTCTGACAACGATCTACACTTTTATTTGGAAAATCGAAACGATTGTTGTTTTCATTTCTGTATAAACAACGGCTACGATAACAAACTGTTGTGACCTATTTAGCCTTAGAAATACAATGCTCATAGTCTTTCTCGAAATTTTATTCTAATCAAATTTTGAGCAACCGCCCTTGTAATTTTTTGTTTGCCCAGTTGTTTGAATTTGAAGTATTTTTGCATTCACATCCTTTCAGCAATTGTTACTACCGATTGGCTAAGGCTTAAACTAACCAGCTTTTAAAATTTCTAATATCATGCATATATACCGTCATAATTTGGATAGTATATTTATACTCAAAACGTTAATACTAGTTACTTGGAATTGTAACGTTAGTTATTTAACACAACTTATCAAAGTATTCTAGAAGCGCTTAGCTGTGTTACTTCTTAAATAGGATGGTAATGCATTTAACAAGCACTAGTAAGCTAATTTTTAGTTGTAATAATATTAGCAGAAATACATTTAGCAAAGCACTTTAGCCGTTAATGATGCTTAAATTCAGCACTTTTTAGCAAATATAGCCTAAGCTGCGATGAAATAGAACTATTTTCTTAACATTTACTATGCCAAATCTACACTATTAATACCATAAATTATATCCATATTTACAGATATATGCTAAATATGTATAATAAATCGAACTTTTTTGTTAAATTAAAATGAAATTAAATGAAAGTTTACTCAAATGGTTAATCGAGATTAATTGAAATCGAAGCTTTTTGTTAAACATTTACGAGTCTTAATCTCCATTATTCATACAATTAATTATATACGATTTACAGATATATGGTAGTATACCATAAACTAAATAGGTACACCTACAAATATATACATATATCGCAATAAAGTTATATTTTTCCCGTTTTTATCACTCATTATAAGCAATATTTCAAGAAACAAAAAGCTTTGTCAGTACATTCCAAATTTAAGCGTAACATTGCTAAAAAGAGACAACGTTACTTTTCTTACAACGATCAAAATAGCGTAAGTTAAATGATTATCATTATTAAATCTTACTATTAAGTACCAAATTATGCTAAAAATTAGCTATAAACATACTTATGTTACAAAGAAAGCATAAACACTCTAGACTTTTATTAAATGCATAAAGCAATACTATATATTATCAAGCATAAGCATTTTCTTTATAACAACTGCTGCGTTGGAAACCCCAGATTAACTCAATCAAAATATCCGTCCACTGTTGCTGCGGTTGTTTATAAATGTTAGAAGCATATACCTGCTACGCATTCGGAATTGAGAGTGTGACGCCACAAAGGTGGTGGTTAGAAATCCTCCATTGTACCCTACACATAATCAGTTCACCGGATAATGATTGTCAGCGGTTATTTCTTTATGGAGATGTTTTGTACATAGCTTTGTACATACAAAAGGTTACATAGCTCGGTATTGTGCAGATCTGAGTTCTCTTGTTATAACTTTGCACAGGAATATTCATATAATATGTATTTTGGAACTGCGAAAAGAATTATATTTGTTTCCACTGTGGGCTTGGAGCCATAATTTTCATTGTATCGTGCTTCTCATTTCACAAATGAAGAAACAATTATAGGTTGAATTTAAATATTCCCCTGTCCGAGTTGGCAGTGGTTCATCCTGGCTTCGAAACTCGAGCTGAACCTACATGCTTCTCATTTTCGTTTCGTATAAAAGCACCAGTTATCACAAATTTTAATTCTGATCACAAAGTGTGAACGACATATTGCAATAATGGGTGAATTGCATACATCGGCATTAACAAGAATTTCGTATGCATATGGGATCGTTAATGATGTCGGCGATTCATGGATAAGAATATTAACTGAATTCGAGTGCAACGAGCATTTTCAATTTTGGCTCTGGAGGGGGTTGAGGAGGTCCTGTCTGTGTGTGTCTGTGTGTGTCTGTGTGTCGCACCTGGATCTCGATAACAGTTTTGCGAAATTTGATGCACGATAGCTCATTCGAACCGCAATGGTCGATTGAGGTGTAGTGACGGAGCCCGATTTTTGAATTTTTTGCCGTGAGAAAAGTTATGGGGCAAAATGACATCATTTTGGCCCATTTTTCGTGCAGTTTTTGCGACTTTTCTCAATAAGTACACGAGGTATCCGCAAATTGATAGGCCTATTCCATGTAGCTTTACCAGGGCTTTCCAATGATATATAATAAGTTTTTAAACTACTTCCCAATCTGGAGTCTATAAGCTTATAGTTGGCGCCAAATTTCATATTTGGTGAAAAGTCGTGGGAAATGCACCTAAATGTGTGTTTTTTGTTACTTTTAGTGTCTTATATGGGGTGTTCTGGGCAAATAAACACGTTGCAAGTGTTAAAAATATTGCTGGGCAAATACTTTTTACACTTTTGGTTCATACTTGGCATAAAAAACTGACGTTTTCGAAATTTTTGGTGAGACGTCGTGGGAACAGCACCTGTATGTGTGTTTATTGTTGGTTTTAGCGTCGGATATGGCGTTTTCTGGGACGATAAGCTCATTGCGAGTGTCAAAAATATTGTGTAGCAAATATTTTTCACACTTCTGGGTCATACTTGGCATAAAAAATGACGTTTTCTAAATTTTTGGTGAGAAGTCGTGGGAAAAGCACCTGAATGTGTGTTTATTGTTGGTTTTAGCGTCGGATATGGTGTTTTCTGGGACGACAAGCTCATTGTGAGTGTCAAAAATATTGTGTGTGCAAATATTTTTCACACTTATGCTTCGTTAAAGTCTCAAAGATTATAAACAAAACAGCATTTATATATAATTGTTAATTATTATTAAAACAAACTAACCTAACGGCGGTGATCCCAGTAATTCTGCAGCTAAAATATAAAATAACACATGTACTCCCAACTACCTTCAGGCTTTTAGTGCACTAAATTCGAGAAATGTACTAAATTCATGTCTTAAATCCAGGGCTTCGTAGCAAAAACACATCCCCTATGCTATTTTGCCGCAAAAATATAGTCAGCTTGCTGTACATTTTACAACTTTTGGCTATGTTCAAGCTGCTGGTTGCGACGCCGACGGTCTAAACTAATTTCTGCTCGTTTCTGAAGTATGAGCTTATGGCGGCTAATATAATGCAATTTTTCTGTATAGCTATGTATTGAGATTGTGATTCTGGTTTTGCTTCTTCTTTTTGTTTTGTTTTTCAATTACCATTAAATTCTAATGTATCCGGTAGTTGGGACTTTCTCAATCTAGGCGCTTAGTATTTATTGGCCAACTAAGAATTACCGAATTGCAAATATTGAATGTGATTTCTCAGGTATTATATTGTTTTTGGTTAATGTTGTTGGGCTAAGAAAAATTTTGGACAATTTGGAATTCCGAAAATTTTCAAAAGCTTATTCTCCTCGACGACCACTCTCCGACCGACCGACTCAACTCTATGGGAAGAACCTCTCCCCCGCCAAGACCACACGACATCCCACTATGACTTCGCATATCGCTTATGATGCACGTCCAGAATACCTTGCTAATTTGACAAAGACAAACATTATGCTTTTGTAAAATCGGTACCTGGGCCCTTTTTAGTATTATATATGCATTACGGGCATTTCACGAGGTGGGCCAGGTATAATTTGACAAAAATTTAAAATTTAGTCACATGGACATATTACTTCATAAAATTAAATGCTATAGGAATAGAGCGACTAGATTATTGAGTAAATATGGAAGATTTGTGCAAATAGTTGTTTAAGATTTGCATGTAAAATATGCAACGAATTGCACATATGTATATAATAAATTACTAATTGCACAGATTCTTATAACAATTTTCTATCAAAAGCAGCGTGTCCATTTACATTTACTAATGAAAATATTGCTGTATATGATTTACAGGCAGTCGCAGAACGGCAGTGCTATATAAATAATAGTCGTAGCATGGTTTGCCGTACATTCAGACATTTGTATGCAAAGGGTTATGCACATTGTTTCAATGGCTCAACTGAGTGCGATAACATTAGTTTGAACTAGCGAACGTTACAACACTACTTACAAATATTTGAATGCACAGATAGCCGTGCTATAACTAAATTATGACATAGTTATAGAACAGATTTATTTTATGTAAGCCGTGTTACAAATTTATATTGTGTTCTGTATTACAAATCCGATCAGACGTTAGTGTTTGTCCAAACTGTTTAATCGCTTACTTCTTTGGTTAATCTTGCTCGCAGTTTCCAACGCAAAATATTCATCGTTTTGTAGTGCATCGGAATATACAGCGCATAAATCGGCTAGTTCTTTATCGTCCAACCGCAATTGGGTTTCACATGGTTTAGTGGCATCAACACCGAAATTGCCATATGACGAATAAAATAATGCAAATGATATTACTAGCAACGAATAGAACTGTTGACGGTAGCTTAGTAAAAAGGTTTCTTTCCTTATATTCAAGTGCTGCATTTTATTTTTTTAAAAATATCCTACAATATGAATGATATGCGATTAAAAGAAAGCATTTAGTCCTGACAACAATGCATTCACTATCTGCAGTCACACACTCCAACAGACAAACGTTGGCACCGCACTGTAGTTTTAACCCTTTTAGTGCCAGAATTTTATTTGCTTATAATCCAATGTTTGAGAAACTCGAGTCGACGTTAGTAATCTCGTTGTGGGACGAAATTTCAGGCTTACTACTTAATTACAAAAAATCTAATAAACTATGACAAAATACTGTTAAAATGGAGCCCAAAGTCGAGGCTCCTACTAAATTTTGTATTTTGTACGCATAAAGCTGCTGAGAGAACTTTAGGCAAATGGCCCCAACGGAACAAGATCACAGGGCAACCTTCGAAACAACAGGGTATTTTACAAAAAAACATATAATATTTTGGCAGACAAGTAACATGACATGTAACATGTAATATTTAAAGATTTTGGCTGTAAATGGAGTTAGAAATTATGAACTTGGTCCAAATTGGAAACAAATTTTTGCAAAAAGTTAATTTGTGTCAATTTTTCGATCCGATTTATTAATTTTGCGGAATGAAATGCCAACGCATATAATGTGTGCGCTGGAGACAGTCAAACGTGGAATTTCTAGTGTTAGGAACGTAAGCTATAAAACTGACTTTTGACCTCTGTTGAGTATATAGAGATGCCGACACAATATATGTGTACCCGGCACCTAGTTTGTTTATCTCTATCTTGAGCCAGCAAAAATACTAAACAAAGTTTATATTTCGGATATACATCTGTAGAATAAGTTTTCAATGTTGACAAATTTTCTATATCATTGTATTCAGAGGCGGATCATGACCTAATGGGGCCCTGAGGCCGATTTTTCTTGCGGGCCCCAAAATATAAAGAAACACTTGTAATATGGTTAGCACATTTTATTTAAAAAATAGTGAGACGGTTGTAAAAAAATCAAAACAACTCAAATTAAAGCAAACACAAACATATATATGCATATTTCAGAAAAAATATTATAATATATTATTTAATAATATTTTAAAAAATAAAATCGCCACGGGCCCCTTGGAGCCGTGGGCCCTGAAGCCGCGGCCTCATTAGCCTCCATTATGATCCGCCCCTGATTGTATTGTCAATCGTATGAAAGACGGCAATTGTATGACACAAAAAGATTTATCCTGAGATTTATTAGAGCTGATTTATTGGTTAAACCTTTATTTCACAGACTTGGTACACTGGTTGTATTGCGCGAATTTGGCATATTGGTAGCCTATAAAACGTTTTGGGATGGGAAAATAATTCAAGTTACTAAATCATCCTAGAGAATTGATCGTTGCGCCGCACATACTGTTTCACATACAATAGTTGTCGCTTGTGCCAAAATCACTATGCAAGTTTTGCTTCAGTAGTGCTGATGCTCAAATAAAGTTGCTCTTGACTGATCTTGTTATGCAAAATTAGTAGACAAATTTTGCAAAGGTAAAATTATTGGCTGAGCCAGCTGTCGCCAGTATAAGCTCGAATCTAGAATATACGATTTTTAAACAATCTGCAGGTCTACCTGGATACAAGCTGGCCATAATTCATTCGAGCTATAGTAATTGTTGAGAAACGATCGAAAATATTGTATAAATTTGTAAAATTTGCTTTGGCATTGCTGCGGACAAGTAAAATGGGACCGCATTAATGCAATGTAAAGGGTTCGTTCATGACCGATTGGCATTTGGTTAGCCGTTGAACATTCGGACGCCCTTGGTCAAATTCAGAGTTTCCCCTGGCAGGATTATTTGAAAGCTGGCGGTTTCCATCCATAACCGTGATGCAGTCGTCCGGGTTTCGAGGAAATTTATGGATTTCCGGAGAATAATTCCGGTGTATAGTATTCACATTCAGCGTCCAATCGTCGTCGCGAACGAGTTCCGGTGACCTGCCATCAAAGAAATAAAAGTGACCAAAACGAGTCATATTTATATCGCCTGGCTTTCCTCAACTTTTCCAATGTTGAGAAACAATGATACATCAGGTTGTCGCATACAAAGTTACCTGTAAAATGTTGTGAGCAAAAAAAAGCAGCAGCAAAAGTTGTAAGCTTTGAGTTTTGCCAAAAGAGTTGTTGCTGAGTCGATAGAGTCGTCAAGACATGCCATTCCATTCAAGCTTGAAGTTGCTGCTACGTTAAAAATGTTGCGTTACAGAAAGGAGACTTACATTGAATACGGGGGAACAACTCGGTCAACGGACGCAAGAAATAGCTTTGAAAATTTGAGAAATGATAAGATCTAAAAATTAGACTACCACCAATGGGTTGGTATAAACCTTTTAGCTACACAAAAATTGTGAACCTCCTTAAGTGAAAAACAAGTCGACCTTATTACCTATATAGTGCTTGGGGCTGACTTTCCCCGGGGAACCTCTGATGAATCATACCACAAAACTATACACGCGCGTAACCAAAACGGGCCAGGCCCGACATCCGGAAAGCGTATAGTAGCCTGATAAGCTAATTGATTCCCTGGGACTAGGTCATACCTACCGAACAGGGGTTACGGTGGCGCTACTCCCCCTGAAGGCTACGAACTACCTCCCGAGGCCTTGCTCTACCCTCCTAAGTGTAGAGCCCTACCCTGCCTCCCTGGAACTTCACATCTTCAACTTTTAGAAATTTTTTGAAATTTTAATGAAAATTACCAAGATTTCGGCGAAAATTGGGGTGAAATTGGCAAAAATGAGGAAGCGACAGGGGCGGGGGTCTTCACATTTTTGTGACCATCACCGCACCCCAGCCAACCTCCCCAGGGGGCATCTACACCCCACCGAAATGACCTCCCCCGACGACCCCCTGAGGACTCAAAGTGTCAGCATGTGCGTATTAGGTGCATAGCTACCTCTCCCTTTAGTGTCGAGGCCAGGGTCATTTGGGCACCGTTTAGTAGGAAGCCGACGGTACAGGTGAGTAACGCGTCCGACGTTATTGGGGAGGTGTTTGGTTTTGCTTCGATTTCGACTGATGCGAGTCGAAAATTGTCTCATCTAGTACAATCAAACCCGGACTGTATGTCGGCAATTGGTGTGCGCAAGACACTGAACTATTTCTGAGTAAACAAATTCTGCAAAGTGAGCACATAATAACATCACACACATACGTTGCACGACAAATGTCGCAAGGTACGCTGCTCCCATTTGGTTCAGTGTTAATTAACGGGTTAAATCTTTATTTCTATTTATCCAAAAATATATTAAACCTTTTATACGATTTTTTCAGACTTAAGCTAAGAGTTAGTCTGCAGCAATGATTATATAATTAATTTAACCATTATGCCAACCCATTATACATTTATGTAAAGGCTGTAAAAATTAATAATTTCATGGATCTCGCATCAAACAACGATTTCTACCGACAGTCGTGGGCTCTTGTCTGGTTTATAATGATTGCAATGCTGTAGTACATTGGTATGTTGCTTTACAATTACCAAGTGAAAAAAGTGAAGAACATCGTCAATATGTCATCGCTGTAATACCAGAACCTTGTCGAAGGACGTATATATATATTCGAAAGTAACAGTTAATGCAACATAAAACGGCAATTACATGTTTTGCTTGAAACAATACGGCAGTCGAATATTTGTTGGCATGCATTGTCTGAAACTTATTGTCTGAATTTAGCCATTTGCTTTACTGGATTTCGAACAATTTTAATACTTATAAACTAATATTAATTTCGTTTAGACACTTTATAATTTCTTTTCTCTTTTTTCTTTATGGAAATGCTGCTGAAATGGTTTTTAAATCTTCAGATTTCGGTTTAGGCTGCGTCCAAAATTGCTTCTGCATGGTGGCAATGCAAAAACGCGAAAATTCTTTGCCTATTCCATTGTGTTTTCTCATGCTGTGCATAAAATGCACTGTTGTGCAGACATTGAGCACGGCTCTATTTCACCTATAAGAGTTTTTGTGTTTTCACATCCAACCGCTACAGTCCGGTCACCCACAGAAAGTGGTTCGCGGCAAACGTCCCACATAAGCGATATTGAGGTTGAACTTGACAACAACTGCTTTGCTATCCTTAAAACACATCTTTGGCTTTCCCCACCTTGAAGCACCTGCTATCTCCTGTTCAGAAAATAATTTAGCTCCAATCACTTAGCACGTAGGTACGTAATAAGCATAAGTCTTATATTTTAGCATTATCATTAGCATAATACCACTTGGATCTATGAATTTTTATAAATTTTAGCCCCATACATCTCTTATCGAGCAGTGCGACCGCAAATTAATAACTTTAGAATATGCACGGCTGGTAAGATTTCGGAATACACGATTTGCAGTGCCAGAAACCTGACTTTTCGATTTGGTTTTCATTTTTTGAATACTGATTTAGTATTGCAATTTTGTCTGTTATAATATATTTACAAAAAACTTCCAATATAAGAGAAGAAAAAGACAAATAAAGTTTAATTGTCAATGAACTTATAGTTCTTATTAATACAAAAAAGCCTTGGAACATTATGCAATAAGTCCAAAGGCCACATATTGCTGTTGCCAGACCAGACGCAGCATGGTTGAAAACCTTTATCTTATATTCATATAAAACATAAGCTACCAGACTACATGCCGGTTCGGGGTCATAGAAAACCTAAAAGGAACGTATATATTAACGATAGCCTATTCGAATTTTCAATTAAGAGTTGTCAAAGTATTGATGAAAATATGTGAATGTTGGTTAGAATGGACGATTTTTAAAAATCATACAGTTGTGTTTTCAATATGTTTATGCAAACAAAAATTATTAAACCTTTTTTCTAATCACTCGTGGATGTTCGCCAATATTACACAAATGACCACTGAATTCTCTTGACAAGATCTTCGTCGACGTCCAACTTACTTATCAGTACAATTCTAGGGACAATATAAACGTGAAGACATTGGGTTGACATGAGCGACGGTGTAAGAGAAAGGAAAAAACTATAAGCCTCCAACATATTAATAATATATACTCTCAAAATTTGTTGTTTTAACTTAACTACTTGTGGACTGGGAAGACCCTATATGGAATTATTGATGAAATTTTTTTGACAGATTAGCAGAAATTTCACGATAGACCGATAGACAGTATTTATTCAAGGTTTATCTTGCGCAAAGAGATCGTCCGGGCCCGCTTGCATATTTTAAGGTACTTTTTATAAGCATCTATCCTTTGTATATAGTGAAGGATTATTAAATATGACTAGCACAGCAAAAAGGTCTGACGCAAAATTAGCCATTGAACATACCACTAAATTCTCACCGGTATAAGCAAACATATTGTGCCACTTTAAGCCATTAGCGCGGCAATGATAAATATAACTTCACGGTATGTTAATTGCTCTGCCTTTTGGTAGAATCGAAAAAATTTTCCGTGAACCTAAAAGCGGAAAGTTAATAGTTGTCATTCGTAGCCGTGTTTACTTTTCATGGTAAATTTTGAATAATTGTTCATGCGTATAGCGAAAGCTGCATAGAAATATTGTTTTATCACAGCTATTATATTCATATTTAACAAATAGTTACCAGTCTATTTTGTTATGTTTTATTAAAGCATCGTAGTTTAGGATTATGATTTAGAACAATTATGATGTATTTTATTAAATGTTGTATGTACCTCAATCTATATACGGTTCCTATGTGACGTTTACGTTTAAATACAACGTCAGATATCATGCGGGCATATTCATCCTTTGATTTTGGCCGCTACAGCTTTGTAGCATACTTTTTGCAGTAATAATGTCTAGCATTACCTTGAGTAAAATCCCATCGTAACAAGCTGAGTTAAATACGCTGTCTAAATAAATTCTGATTTACACCATCGCCTGTATCCATTCTTGTGATTATACAAGACGAAAATTGTATATGGATGTTTAGAAATATATAAGTATATATACAATTCAATATAAACTTTTTAGCAAGAACTGCTGTTGTCACATGAAAATGTGCCAACGTAGGAATCGTTCGTGGTTCGAAGGTACGATGTAGAGAAATGGTATGCTTTTTCTGTGACTGGTCCCAAGCGAAAACGGTCTTCTTTCTCAGGTTCTCTAAAAATATGAATTTATTTTTATTATGAATTAGATATGTTTCTATAGCTAAACTGCTGCGACATAGTTCTCTTACAGAAAGCAAACATTATCAAGCTATTCTCAAAAATCTCAATCGAAGATCACTCTTCTAAGACGAAGTTTGTTGAAACGGCATTTAATGCCCACAACGATTTCAGTCACTGTACATAAACATTCTGTAACACTTACACTGAATTGACGATGTTTGTTTATAGATATTGAATTCTAAGATAATGTACACAAAAAGTTAAACACACGGTAATTATAACACAGAAGCTTCGCGATTGGCAAAATCCTACTAGCGTGGAAATTCAACTTTAACTAACGTTACTTGCGCAACCGAAAAAGGAAAAACTGATTACAACCCCAAATGTAGCTACGTAATAAAGCAACCATGTACGCTCCGTCACAGGTAAGTTCAGAAAGCAATGGTGGAAATTGTTTTGGAACGCCGGCGTCTCACCGTCAGCTTGGACTTGCTAAAAGTAGTAAAGGGTACAACTGTAGAACAATGTCTATGCTACAAAATACTACAAGGAGTTATCCTAATTTGCTATAAAGCTGTGAATTTAATAAAAAAATGCTTATGTTTTCTTGAATTTATTGCGCTAAAGCCACATGTGGAGATGGGAATAAACGAATTTGCTGAAATGAAGCGAACAGGCACGAATTTCATTAACTCGAAAATCATGTCTGACGTTGCCGCACGTTTTGGTTCCTCGTGTTTACCGTCGCAATTAGCTTTAAATATTAACACTGTAAGCATTGCGACGTGTTTATATTTCATGCTGCTTATCAAAAATATAGTATAGTATAAATTGCGTGAAAATATGCTGAATAAGCATGAGCAAAAGTGTTGTTATAGTGAAATATTGGTTTGATCCGGGCCAAATTCTCCACACTAAAATAAAACCAGATATGGCAAAAAAATTTTGCAGTGATTTTTTGATTCGACCCACGCGTTTTCACTCTATGTGCATTCATATAACCAAACAGTGATTTTACTTCATTTGTGATACTCTGTAGGAAATCTCTTGGAAAAATTGTAACATAGACGGTTGTAGACTCACAGCTACTTCAAGATATAACTTAAGCGCCTGTATAGGTTTACCACACGATTAATGAAAGAGACATTATGTAAAGAATTACATGCTGCTAACGTTACGATATATATTTTAGTCCGTTGTAAACAGAAAGATGACGACCATTTTGTATGTACACATTCTAATAAATCTTGACATACAGTTCAACATAAAAAAGTTAACTATAAACTTAAATTCATTTAAAGTATATGTAAAAATACATCGAATACAAAAATGGCGACTTATAGTATATAAGTAGTTTATTAGGGTGGAAAGAAAGATACAATATTATAAAATACTAACCGCACAGGTCGGCAAACTATCAACAACCGTAAAATTGTATTTTAATGATGACTGAATAAACAGATAAAGAAAAGGAAAAAAAGAAACAAAACCAGAATCTTAGCACCTATGTAACAAATTGTCATTATATTACATGCCACAAGATTATAATTCCAAAGTGAATGGAAGTTTGTTTAGACCGTCGATGACAAAGCCTTCTTCAGATTGGGCATAGCGAAAAGTATCAAAACGCACAACTAGGCTAAACTGTATCTTTACAGCAAACAAAACATAGGGTTATGCTTATGTTCTATAAAGCTGTGGATATGATACAAAAATTGTGTATTTTTCTCGAATTTAGTGAACTAAAGGCCTAGCGGAAGTTGGAAAAAGAAAGTTTAATCAGTGTGTTTTTAACTCGTTTTAAACTCCACAGTTTTTGGAAGAAATTATAACGACGAAATACCTATATATAGATATTATCTCATGCTGACGTCGCTATACAAGAGAAGACAGGAATAATTTGTTGACAATATTGATGATTTTAGCACCATAATATAAAAGCAAGAAAACTCAATCATTTGCCGCCAACAAACAATAAATAATTCCACACGAAGCCTGGCTTTCCTACGTGTTTTCATACTGGTTATTATACGCCGGCTAACTAATTTAGCAACTAAAGCAATTTATAATTTTCCTATTCTGGTGTATTGAATTATAACTGAGTAATATGAATAAAATAGAAGTATAAGTGCAATGTTTGACGTACTGACAAATTCTGATTTCGTTATACAGCGAGTTCTGGTTTAATAAGTTTAGTAAGTATTAAGAGTTGCGCATAATTAGACCGGCATATTCTGGAACGTTTTATTCGCTGGAAGCAACTTTCCCTAAAATATATAGGTAATCTGATATGTGTAATAACCTAACCTGCGCTGAGATTGTTTGGTCGATAGTATTAATTTTACTTAGATAAATTCGTTAGACACCTTAGTTACATTTACTTACAAATTAGTTAGACACCCTAGTTACATTTGCTTATAAATTAGTTAGACACCTTAGTTACATTTACTTATATACACTTTTCTATTAACCAGAATGATGCTGTAGGAAAGCCATGACGGTGTCACGCATTATCATGTACCGAACACAATAGTAATACACTGTGAACATATGACCCAAATCGGATCAGTTTTTAACAGATTATATTCTGTAATAACAAAATTGGTCTTCTAGGATAATATACGCCTCAAGCAGAAGAATATATTTCGTGTGCGACACATGTACGGTGTCCTGTTCAGTTTACATTGTCATTTGTTGCTGTTTTATATTTCTACTGCTTGAAATTGAAAGCAACTACTGTGTTGCTGCAAAACTACAAATATTTTAAATGATGTTCTTTAAAAGGCATAAACGCACCTAGATTTATTTTCATAATGTAATCTAAAAACTTTTCGTTACCATTATAATTCCATTGTAATAACGCGTCTATGAGGAACCAGAAATAAAATTTCTTCATAAATTTTAATTTGACGACAAATAAAGCAAATGTGGAAATTACTTTTTAAATAAATTAACTCCGCACGTACGTTTGTGGATAAAAAAATTCCATCATAGTTAAGATTTTTCTGGCACTTCGTATGATCACTGTATTGCTTCAATCAGTATCCGGAAACAAAGTTTTTAAATATAACTCCGCGCAGATTTCTGTAGATAAATATGTGCTATTATACTAAAGGTTTTTGGTACTGTGTTGCTTGAATCAATATACGGAAATGATAAATAAAGGTTTTGCACAATTTTGCGCTCGACTTCAGGATTAGTGTCAAAAGGGGGTTTTAAAAGGGTGCATGAGACCCAAAATACAAGAAAACAGTCGTATCGCAATAACCGCTCGGGTCATATTTGTGACATTGTTCTCTTTGTAGGGCAGTGCAGCATCTGTGTAGCTGTACATTGCTGTTGCTTGTTGCTATTGTGGTTTCGTAAGCTGCATTGTTGAATCCAAATAGGTTTGACGGCGTTCTGTATCAGGCTAAATACGCAATATGCTGTTATATCTCCTCAACTATCCAAGCAACATGAAATGATGTTCACCTCAATTTGTAAGTTGATACACCATATAGCTGTATACGCTGCATTGCCATTGTGCTTACCCCCGCACCCTTGTTGGCATAAAATTGATTTAAATTGGCCCATTATACTCCGCTCCTAAATGACAGAATGCCGCTTTGATGTTTAGTGTCTGCTGACATAAATTACATAGCCAACACTCAGAATTCACTGGCTGCTGTATAGTCATATTTCCGCATTTGACTGCCGGAAGCTATACATAAAATTTTACTGTAATTATTTGCTTATCTAAGCCAGTAAATGCAAATTTAAACAACCATGAGCTAATTGAAAGTACAGCTCTGCCAAGTGACTCTGTGTCGTACCGCGACAATCTTCAAAACAGAGATTATAATTTTGAGAAGCAGCTGAATATTTGAGGAATGTAAACATGTTACTCACACACTCACTAGTCATTTGATATGTTACGTTTTTATTCCATGTCATGTAAATCTGCACCTGTTGTATACTTTTGTGACACCTTAATTGCACAATCGTCCAACGATAGTGTGATTGATGAATCCAAAATGAAATGCAATTGCATGGTATGTCAACCAAATTCATCCAAATCTACCGGCATAGAATTGTAGAAACCGGCTCAACCACCAGCAGAACCTGAATATGTATATTTGCTACGATTGCCTATTCTTTTTAGGTGTAGTAGCTGTGTCGTATAGAATTTTTACGGTTTACAATGATAGCGACATTTAGTTTTAGTTGTAGCTGTTTCGTTTAGGGATCTTAAGATATGCAACTATAGTAAAAAGATGACGTGCATCTGCGCACACTGCGCTTCAATAGTTATATATGTTTCGTTTGGCAATTTTACGATTTCCAAATATAGCAACAAAATGGTGTACCCCCTGCGTATTAAGCTCAGCTATGACCAATGAGAAACAACCTTCACGTGGTATCAGAGCGTAATCATATAAACCAACCGCTGCGTTCTGGCCTGTAGTACCAGAAATACATACGTTTGAAACAAGTCGACCAGTTGACAGCTAAAATAGGACTACGAATAAAACCAGCTCAACATTTGATAATTTTCTCAAATAAAACCGTGTTTTGTATTAACAATCAAAAACAGATGTCGAAGCAGTTTAGAAACAAAGCCATGGGGGTCTCGTAAAAACGTATTTGGCAACTGCTTTAGCACGGAAAGCCCGAATGGTATTGCAATATAAATACAATAATTTAACTGATGTCTGCACAGCGTTTTTATAAACCGATGTCTCTACACACATTAATTGAAACTTATTTCTTTGGTAATTGGACAAACGAAAACATTGCTGTCAGTCAACTACAGCATTTGTTAATAGAAATTCTATTGTATCTATAAAGTTGCGCAGAAATCATCAAAAGTGTCTGTAGCGTTTTGACCATACTGGTTTTCCTAAATTTGATTTTCATTTCAAATAGTTGATGCAAGTTCACTGAAATTCAAAGAAGTTCAAAAAATTAAGTTTTAAGCAATACTGAATTCTTTTGGCTGTAATGCCGGTTATTCAGTTGTGCCCTATGCTCTTGCCTGCATTGTCAGATCTAAATTCATACTGAGCCCTACCTATCACAATGTAGTTCAGATTACTTTTTATTGAGTTCATTACAAATTTTTCCATGCGATAATCACCTGTAAGTAACCGTATGATCGTAAACTAATAGTCCAATTAAGTTTAGCCCCTGTAAGCTATAATCTTTGTGTGTAAAATACAATGCAGCCCACCGGAGAACTATATTGTCGCGAAAGTGTAAAAATCGCACGTGCATTGAAACAACGTTATATATAAAATACATGCCAAAGTAGGGGATCAAGTGCGGTTGCCCCTGAGACTTCGGACCTCCCCTAAGAGTGCACCCTACCCTCCCCCCCGCCTAAGGCGCACGGAAAACTTTAGCTCAGCAGGTATGATATATACATATATGTTGATTTATTTATGTATTCATATATGTTGCAGAAAATAAAGTGTATGCAATATGACAGCAACAGCAAATGAAGTCCTATTCTGGTACGCCGGAACGCAGAAATACCGCCAGACATTTTAACGAAGCCTAAAAATTTTCATCCAACCACGCGTACAGCATTGCTCTGTGCGACAAGACCAAGTCATTTAGCGTTTAAATCAGCAATGTTTTCTTTATCTTAGTCTGCCGACTTATAATGAATCCTTGAGTTATATTTCATTCAAAATATATGTCGATATCGATTCAACCATAAACAAACATTAAACAAATCCTAGACTCCAGGGTAAATATGTAGATTTCCGTTACGGCTCCAAACAGACCCAGCTATTTAAAAATCAAGCAAAAATTTGTTGGAAACAATGTGGACCTAATGTTTATGAGAAAGCAAATATTGTAAAGCTAAACAGACGAGCTAAAACCTGGTAAAATGCAATCATAACATGCCTCGGAATTTAGAGGCTAAATAATATGCGAATGATATAGTGTTTTTATATGTATATTCGCATAACAATGTGTCCTGAAACATTTGAAGATAATAGCAAAATATATTAACTAAAAATTTCGCTCAAAATGTGCTGCAAGCATTTTTGCTTACAAGTCCACGCAAACATAGTGCTTAAGTAAAACAAATAGGATATAAACAAAAATTATTGGTAATATTGTCGATCATGTATAATACATATGACTGACTGACCCTCCGACGAAGAATATGTAAGTCGTAAAACTAGGCATTAATTTTCTAAAACATCATACAATTTGTATTGTGAAATTTTTTATTTCGAAAAGCTATCTCTACATTTCTCCCTAAGTAAAGAATTAGATTGTCAAAATAGTAATAAACCAGCTTCTAATTTATACAACTCTAACTACTAGAGTGTTGAAGTGCAACCTCAAATATCCACAAATAAAAAATCATAGCAGCGTATAATATTGTTCAAATATTTTTAGTAATGTCCATATTATTAAAATTTATTCTATACGTAGGGACTCCTTTGCACTGCTGGACATCATCTGCTGCACTGTATTGATCACGCATAGTAGGTTTTAATTTCTATGTTTTCAGATACACAACTAGATACTCTATTGACACTGTCAGGTCGAAAACCTAACTTCTGATTTATGTAACCAGTCAGAAAGCAGTAGTGAAATACACAGACTCCGAATAAACGGACATAGGAGTTCCACTCAAGTGATCGTTAAACCAAGTTGAAACAAGTCCACAACAAGGTATAAAATTTCTAACATTATTGAAGCAACCATTCCATTTTGGCATTCGATAGCAAAACACTGATTATAAAAATAGGTTCTCCCATTGTGCGCTTGTTGAAGGGATGGATATTATGGAGATGTCATTAAGAATGTGCTACATTTAACTACCACTACGAACACATAATAATATTGGACTAGACATTGTATGACTATAGATGGCAAATATAAACGTGATATATTTTTTGTCTACATATAGAATGATAGATTTGGGGTTTGAATACATATTTCTTTATAAATAGTGGTACAGTAATAGCCCTAAGGCAGTGTGCAGTCCCAGCCGCTCGGTTCAAATACATAGCGTAAAAATAGTGGTCAAATAGTAGTTAAACAGTTATTACCGTCCAGCTATTTGTAATCAATAAAAATTTTATTACAGCGCCTGTTTAACGCTTTAACTCCTGCTGTTGTTTGACAACAACTGATGATGTTGGACTGTGTGATACTAACTAAATTTGGCGAGTACTGCACGATTGAATGAGTGTTACTGTTAGCTCACTTTGCGAGGAGCTTTAAAGATCTTATAATTAGCCCCGACACAACTCAATAAATGTGATCTTCTCACGAGCGTTTTGAGTTCGACACCTCGCGGCGACAATTAATTGTTCATCGTTTACTTGAAATGTAAATTAATTCTTTACGTAAAGGACTAATTTTATGACGAAAGCAAAAGTTTACAAACATTAATCCAAAATATCACCTTCAAATCAATCAATATGTTAAGCAGCAATTTGTGTGTCGTTTTTATAGTGCTAGATGTATGCTATTTATTGTGTTCGTAATTAGAGTCAAATTCATCAACGTATTACTTCGTTACGGGCAAAGAGACTCAAGATTGCGCAGGGTTGGGTGCAAACAGAGCCGCCGTTAGTACCCCCCTACCCCCCCTAGGGGGGGCCTCGCCCCTTGCAGGGGCCTCGCGCCTTACAGGGGCCTCATCTCATGGCCTCTCGGTGGCGTTGAAAAGGTGAAAAAGTTGGGAGCCGCAGCACAACGTCAAGCACCTTTCGTAAAGTAAATGTACACGATATACAAAGGTAACCTCAGAGGTTAGAAGCCTAATCGTGAGTATGAGTTTAACCGTTCCGTGGTTCAAAGTTAGAGTTTTTACTGGCCGCCTGTTTTACGGACATACACGAAAATATATTTAGGTCAGCGTCTATGCAACTAATGTATAGCATTTGGTGTGAAATAAACTAGTAGAGGCCTTGAGGCCCCTGGTTATATTCCGGTGTTATCTACGTGATAAATCTTGACGGTTAAAATAAATATTAATATTAGTAATTTTGTTGTAAATTAGGCATAATAATATTAAATTTTGATATATGAAATATGGGTTCGTGAAATGAGTCAACGGGTATTCGAAAGTGGTGCTTCAAAGCGCAAACGTACAAAGGAGAAGGCTATAAGGATGCCGTTAAAATATTGCAAAGACTGTTTATAAAATTATGACCATGCATACTATCTTAATTTAAAGAACAGCTCTCAAATTTCAGGGTACACGGTCTTTGCAAATTCTTAAGAGTATAATGTCTTAAGGTAAGTGTATTGGAAAACGATTACATTAGTTAAGAAGTGTGATAGGGGCCTCGCAGCCTGCGGGGGGGGGGGCTCGCAGCCTGCTGGGGGGGGCTCGCAGCCTGCTGGGGGGGGCTCGCAACCTGCTGGGGGGGGGGGGGGGGGCTCGGACATCCTAGCGGCGGCCCTGGGTGCAAAATATCAGTTTCATTTTTACACGCCCGTTGCAGAAGCCATATTTGCAATATGTGCGTGTTACATAAGACATATCTTCAGTTAAACTTTCAGTAAAATCGATCCGGCCATTATTAAATCACAAATGATCACATCCAAATTTGGGTTTAATTTGGGATGGAAAACGGTTGTTCAATATAGCTTCTCAACGAATGGAGTATATATTAATATAGAAAAAACTAGCCAAATCCGTCAATCTGTTTCTGAGGTACAGTTGTTGCAAACAAAAGTATTTTTATTTTACATACCAGCCAAACGGTTTTGTAATTAACTATGTTTTCGTAACAGATTTATATTAAAAACTGACAACAAAATTTGTAGGTTCTATTTTTGAAAGATTCCCACCAATGTAGATCTAATGAACGGTATACCTATGCATCGGTGAGCTGCAACATCATAATCTTGTGCACACATCCAGGAATAGATGGCTTCTTCTTTTCTGACATTTAATTCATTTATCATTTTTACTAGAATTTAGCGTATATAAGAACGACGGTTATGAAACAGTGTATATTATATCTTTTCTTTTTCTTATTCTTCTGTTTCTGAGGTACAGTTGTTGCAAACAAAAGTATTTTTATTTTACATACCAGCCAAACGGTTTTGTAATTAACTATGTTTTGGTAACAGATTTATATTAAAAACTGACAACAAAATTTGTAGGTTCTATTTTTGAAAGATTCCCACCAATGTAGATCTAATGAACGGTATACCTATGCATCGGTGAGCTGCAACATCATAATCTTGTGCACACATCCAGGAATAGATGGCTTCTTCTTTTCTGAGATTTAATTCATTTATCATTTTTACTAGAATTTAGCGTATATAAGAACGACGGTTATGAAACAGTGTATATTATATCTTTTCTGTTACTAATGTTTTTTGCAGTTAAACAGAACTTAAGCTACAGATCATAGCAGGTTTTTCACACATCAGTGCGTGTAAGTAATGCGTAACAAAACGCCTATGCACTACGCGTTCCTAACTTGACACTGACATAAACTACATATTCAACACTCAGACTTCAACGCCATTTCGATGAGACAAGTTTCTTGCATGTAGTTATTTGGTACTGCCTCAAAATTGTTTATATAAATTTACACTTCGCGGTCCAGTGCAAGCGCGCATACTTACGATCGTAATACAGGCTATCAACTTGCTAGCTATTGATATTACTTGCAAAAATACAATTGTTTAGTGGTCTATAGCTTTCCATTTTTACATCTTATTTGGCAGCCCATTGATATCAGAGTTTATCCCATTCTACCGGTTAATGAATTTTTACCATTGCGCGAATTCTCTGCTACCATATTATTCAATCACTATTTTTTGCAGCGTAAGCAGGTGCGTTTGACCTAGATATCAATTCACTTTGATCATGAAACAGGACACCAACCAAGCAATATATCTTTTCGCGCAGACAGCAAAAATGACAGTAATCATTCAAAATTCATCAATTAGCCAATACAACGCCGGAATGCATTCATAAAGATATAAAATATTGCCACAATATAGTAGTTAAAGGCGCTATGAATACAGAAGATTAACGGGCATTTTATACAATACAAAATGCTATAAATGTGAAAGTAACTAAACGGTAACATTTGTAATAATATGAAATATAAAACACTGTATGTTTGGTGTTGGACGTTTATAATCTCGAGCTCGACTGCTGAAACCGACATAAAAAATTTTATGTATTATATTTGCAAATTTAACCCTTTAACGCAAGAGATAGTTTCTCTATTGTATAATTTCTGACAAATTCAAGCCGGCGCTGTGGACGGAACACCGGATGCATTGATGAAATCTGCCCACACATTATACTGAATTATCTAGTAGCTGTTGCTTGATACCCAAAGCAACCTCACTAAATGAGTGAGTAACAACGCTAGTGCAAAAGAGGCTTCAGGCCTGCTGTTCAAGATTTGGGGCGAGGCCGGGCTGGGCCACGTCGATCACAATTCGAATTATGGTTTGGCTATATGCAAGCATATGCTTGTTCTCAAATCTACTAGAGATTGCTAGGTTTAAGCTACGTTTAGTATTTTAGTTGTTTATTTTATGCCATGTAACTCTGTAATTGTTGATTATTTTTATAAAACATTGATTGTACCTTGGCCAGCGATATATTATTTATCTAGTCAAAATGAAATGTCATTGAATCATATGAGAGGAAAATTCATCCAAATAAAGCTCGCAAAAGCTGTTAATATTGCTCAAAAACAATTTGAATATACATCGTTGCCTCGATGACTCAAAATTTTAGGTGAAGTTGTGTCATATATTCAATTTTGATTGTGCACAAAGATTGCAATTTTTTATAGGAAAAATACAAAAAGTTGTACCTGTTTCATTTAGCTTTTTTAGCTCATTTACTATGATTTAATAGAGCAAATATACGGCATGCCTTTGCCCTCGAAGTTGAATAACGACCACTTTTAAACAACCAGAGCGTAATCACGCAATACAACCCGTGCGCCCTTCAATGTCGTACCTGTTGCACATAGTCATCAAATAAACCGAACCGTTGACAGCTAAATCAGCGCTAAGAATACCACTATGTCAAGATTTAATAACCTTACAAAATAAAAACGCCTTTTATATTAATAATCAAAAAACACGATGTCGAAGCAGTTTAGAAACAAAGCCACCGGGGTCGTAAAAACCTAGTCGGCAACTACTTTAGCACGTAAGTCCTAATGGAAATGGAATTTAGGCACAGTAATTTGAGCTACGTTGTACGCATATAATGGCTATTCATTAATTGATATAAAACTTCTGGTGTTTTACTAAATAATAAACAAAAATAATTTGTTTGAAATTTACCAAAGGAACAAATGTTGTTGTCTACCTTAGCTTCTCATTAATGCAGATTCTGTAGCTATATATCGCTGTTTACAAATCATATTTACCAAAGGAACAAATGTTGTTGTCTACCTTAGCTTCTCATTAATGCAGATTCTGTAGCTATATATCGCTGTTTACAAATCATATTTACCAAAGGAACAAATGTTGTTGTCTACCTTAGCTTCTCATTAATGCAGATTCTGTAGCTATATATCGCTGTTTACAAATCATATTTACCAAAGGAACAAATGTTGTTGTCTACCTTAGCTTCTCATTAATGCAGATTCTGTAGCTATATATCGCTGTTTACAAATCATATTTACCAAAGGAACAAATGTTGTTGTCTACCTTAGCTTCTCATTAATGCAGATTCTGTAGCTATATATCGCTGTTTACAAATCATATTTACCAAAGGAACAAATGTTGTTGTCTACCTTAGCTTCTCATTAATGCAGATTCTGTAGCTATATATCGCTGTTTACAAATCATATTTACCAAAGGAACAAATGTTGTTGTCTACCTTAGCTTCTCATTAATGCAGATTCTGTAGCTATATATCGCTGTTTACAAATCATATTTACCAAAGGAACAAATGTTGTTGTCTACCTTAGCTTCTCATTAATGCAGATTCTGTAGCTATATATCGCTGTTTACAAATCATATTTACCAAAGCAACAAATGTTGTTGTCTACCTTAGCTTCTCATTAATGCAGATTCTGTAGCTATATATCGCTGTTTACAAATCATATTTACCAAAGGAACAAATGTTGTTGTCTACCTTAGCTTCTCATTAATGCAGATTCTGTAGCTATATATCGCTGTTTACAAATCATATTTACCAAAGCAACAAATGTTGTTGTCTACCTTAGCTTCTCATTAATGCAGATTCTGTAGCTATATATCGCTGTTTACAAATCATATTTACCAAAGGAACAAATGTTGTTGTCTACCTTAGCTTTTCATTAATGCAGATTCTGTAGCTATATATCGCTGTTTACAAATCATATTTACCAAAGGAACAAATGTTGTTGTCTACCTTAGCTTCTCATTAATGCAGATTCTGTAGCTATATATTGCTGTTTACAAATCATATTTACCAAAGGAACAAATGTTGTTGTCTACCTTAGCTTTTCATTAATGCAGATTCTGTAGCTATATATCGCTGTTTACAAATCATATTTACCAAAGGAACAAATGTTGTTGTCTGCCTTAGCTTTTCATTAATGCAGATTCTGTAGCTATATATAGCTGTTTACAAATCATATTTACCAAAGGAACAAATGTTGTTGTCTACCTTAGCTTCTCATTATAATGCAGATTCTGTAGCTATATATCGCTCTTTACAAATCATAGTGAGTGTCCTCATTTTCCTGCATTTTAGAGATTTTGTTAAAATGGACTATGATTTCAAATAGATGATGTTTAGTTCACAGATTGACCTTTGAAAGTACACGGGGTTCCAGTGATTTTAAAAAGCTGTCAGCTGGCTGTAATTCTTGCTACTACTAACATAGTGTGAGACCTGAGACCCAATTATTTATGCTGCTACAATTCGACATGGCCATATGTTTCAACTTTGTATTGTATTTCTATTAATGAGTTGATATTTCGAAAACGGTAACAAGTTTTAATTACCGTGTCGCTGTA
Source organism: Trileptium ribeirensis (assembly GCA_030248225.1). Classification (NCBI taxonomy): domain Eukaryota; kingdom Metazoa; phylum Nematoda; class Enoplea; order Enoplida; family Thoracostomopsidae; genus Trileptium; species Trileptium ribeirensis. The sequence goes on from JASANE010010430.1 coordinate 91,834, forward strand.
AACCAATAGAATGCAAGAAATGTTTAGCTTTGTAACTACCGGTCACATAGTGTCTTCTTGAAAAACTGCTTATTATGGCTAAATTTCTGATAAAAATATCCACCATATTCTTAAATCCTTCGGTTTATTCTTAACGTATTGAATTAGATCACTTACAACTTATTAATTTCGCATTTCTTGCTATGTAATAGTTTTAGTGTTAAACCAAAAATGAACATTGCACTACAATACATCTTGTGTTACGCCAGCGATTTTGATATTGCATCCATGGATGGAATACTAGAATGACATATTTCATTGTACTACCTGAATTATTAACTTGCGCTTAAAAATTACAAATTCGGATTATTCATTGTAGTATTTTAGGCTCTGATCGCGATATTTATGTAGCATTTTGCTATAAAAGAGCCGGCCGCTACGTTCATTTTGAACGAGATCATAAATACAGTTAATTCAATAATCAAAGCAAAACCACAAAATTTAGTTAGGAAAATCTAAAATTTAAAACGAAAATCTAAACAAGCCTGAGTAAGCACATAGCAATATTGATCGAACTTCTCTCTTTGAAGATATTCATAAATAAACCTCCTAAGCTTGATCATTTTCAAATTTTTTAACTACCACAGAATTGCTAAGACATACCTAGCTGATCAGTTTTTAACATCACTGTAGGGAGAACACAAGAATATTGGAAAAACGCTTCTTCACATCCTATTATAATGCGCAATATTTAGTTGCTAGAATTCTTATGGTATCGGATTGGTGTCACTATATAGAAAAGCGGAACAATTCGCAAAACAGTATTCCATTTTTCCAAATTTATTAACCCTTTATTGCACGAATTAGTTTGTGTATAGAGCAACGTTTGACAAACCCAAGCTCGCTTCGGTCATTGAACATGGGTGGCAGAGGCGAAATTGCGTATGCAAGCCAGAGAGATATTTAAGAATTGGTGCACGGTTCCTTTAACGAACCGCACAATAAAAGCGAGAACAGCGCACATGCGATCATACAGCATAAGACCAGCTCAGTTAACATAATGCTGCACAGTGTACGCTGGGTCTGTTTGGACAAAGATTTCTTGGAAAGGTTAAAAGATGTTAGTTACAGTCGTCTTTTTGTGCAGTTGACATGTGGATTTAGCACAAAGCTGCGTTTTTTAAAATTGACAGATCATTAGCTAGATAATTTTGTAATCATTTATAGATCACTGCTGTCTAAGTAGTATTAAAGTTTCTTGTACTTACGAATATGTTTATGTATAATTCTAGTGGTGTGAATACTATGAATAATTCTTAGCGCTGAGACTGATGGGTTTAGCACTATTGGTTTTAAATATTTGCTAGACAAATCAAACCATGAATAATACTTAGGTCAAACGAAACGGATACTAATAAATCCAATCGAATCGTATCATTCATTCATAGCAGAACCTTACGCATGTTGGAGTATTGTTTGCAAATTTACATATAGTAGCAGCAATATTTCGTTGGTTATGGTCCGACAAATAGCTTTACTCGTTATTTCGTAGCCATATATGAATATTAAGCAAAATTGACAATCTCGAATGATAAAGTCATCACAGAGAGTAAGCCACATATTCTAAAGCCACAAATTATAACAATGAAATATACACGAAGCTTCGTCGACATTATTGCTTTTGGCTTTCGGCAATCCCTCCCGTACCAACCAAATGGGACAGAACTCACATTTCAAAGAACCTCTCACAACATAAATTTTTTCAGGCGCTAGGCGTACAAAATTATCTTGAATACAACCTGATACTAGTTAAATATTTTCATGTGCAACCGTTGCACTACCAGATGAAATGACGGACTCTCTCACATATGCTGAATTTTCTCACTTTACGTCGATGTGACTAGTTCTTGAATTTAGCGCTAGAAAATTTCTCTCATAAAATGAAATATTATGAATGAATAACGTCAAAACAGGGCGATCGTGGGGCGCTAGTGGTTACTCACACCATATTTTAGAGAGCCCACTTATATCATAATTTGGGGAGGGGCACTCACAACAGTTTGGAAGGAGCCACTCATACCATAGTTTGAAAGAGGGTCACTCACATGCCAGCGCCGGGCCTGACTAATGGCATAATATGCAGCTCGCAAGTACACTCGTTCTCAATATTAAAAACAAATACCGCCCGTCGTCTTCAAACTACAATAAGAATATCGAGGCGCTTTTGGCATAAAATTATGTTGATTTTGCTGTCTTATTCAGCAGTTGAAGAGGTTATCGGCTTGATACCAGGCCTACATTTGCAATACCACTGGTCGCCGCGACAATTTTTATCACAGTTACTTTAGCGGTTACTATATTATAGACACAAACAAACAAAATTTGACACGACTTTGGTCTAAAAGTGGGCTTTGTTTAATCCCTAATTTTGAAAAGAGATACACACGGAAAATTGTTACACCATTATGTGACGATTATTAACTGCAATCATTTAAACTTACATATATCCGCACGTCCGTTCCTGAGCCATAGCCGATGTTGTAACAAAACTTTGGTTTCTCGCGGTAACCTAGCAACAGGATGATCTAACTTTAGCATAGAAATTTAGAACTAAAGGTTTCTCTTTTAGCACGCTTCATGACGCGTCTTGCTAGGTGTAGTATCTGTCGCAATATCCTAACAAATGCTAGGTGATTGTCACATTTGCCTACAACTTAGAGGAACATTTGGATGTTTCTATTTCTGTGTTCAGGTACTAGAGGAAACCTTCGTACTTTTTGGCGAATTAATGTTTGGTATTACCTACGATAAACCCAACGGTAATGATATAGATCCGCAAAGCGAAGATTCCAAGATTGGTAATCAATTCCTGTATTATCGTCGCCCGGCATACATTTGCATGTGTGTTGTTATTTGTTAGCTTTTTGAGATAATGTAGGGTACCAATCAACTATTCTTGAATAGCATAGTAGCTAGCGTACTAGATTAGTAGGATTCAATATTCCGCTACTGCAAAACTTTGAATAGCATGCAAAATAAATTTTAATTCGTGCATTGAAAGTTAACAGAATGCCCAATTTACAGAATTACTGAACGATTAGCGATTCAGCAAGAGCACTGTAACGCTATTTTCGCTCTAAAGATAGATTTAAAACACTCACGCACAATAATTTCCTTCTGAAATCTGACGTCCATTTATTTGTCCGAATAGTTAGTTAGTTTTGGAATCGTTGCTTACTTAAAACATGCCTTATTCAGAAGCATAAGAATACGCTAATTGCACTGGAATTTGGCAAATGTTCACGTGAGTTTTACCGATCATGTTTTGTCCGAAAAAGCATAAACGCGTCCAAAATTTGTTGCGATGCCGTTTTAACAAAAATTTTTATAAAGTTCGCTACCATTCTTTTACATTTAAACAGGAAAACGAAATATTTACACCATTTTCTACTGGAAATCATCCATAAGAATAACACATCCTACATTATCCTATAATGAATTGATAAACTGCTAAACGTGTGCTGAAAATATATACTGATCGCAGAAGATGATGTTTCTAGTTGTGACAGGATGAAGATAGCTAACAGCTGAGGCGGGTGACGGAAGGTGTTATTGCCGAATGTTTTGGAGAAAAAAAGGGTGTGATAGATGTTGTTCTGCTGGGGACAGTTGGGAAGACTGAGATTAAAATTGATGAACGAAAATTTTTTCTGATATAGTACTTCGGTAGTGTTTGAACTAGTTGTTCATTTTGGAATTTTTCTTATAATATGTATATATTTGCTGGTATTAACTACGTTTTCCGACTGTTTAATGCTTTTTTGTACCATAGTGATTTTGTATCTATATTCAGTTGTGAATATTGTAATTTTTTATTTAATATCCGTTCATTGTTTAGCACAAAAAATTGGGTTAATAGCAACCTTTACTTATAATGTCGGATCCTCTGACGCCAGAGATGTTAGCTACTAAACACAAGCAGCGTGGTGGTATCTCGCTGAACGTCAATATGGAGCTTTCCAAGGCAGACTATTCTATCGGCTTCTCCAATCAATCTGGCCGATATCCAAGTGAGTTTAATTAAACTTCGTGATTACCAAAAACGAATCTATGATTTCAACATTGTTATTCAAAACGAAGTGCCTGGTGAGTTACAAGAAAAAGACATTCAAAAATTGCGGATACTGACGACTTGTTGTTGGAAATGACTGCTCGCCTTGAGACTACAGCACGAATGTTGAAAGAACAGGCTCGCGAATCAGCCGGTCTTGCGATTGACCATGAGGCTCCTATATCAACCAGTGGCGAAACATCCAGGGTTCGTATGCCAAAAATTGGATTCCGTCAGTATAATGGTGACTCTGTTGAATGGGATGAATTCTGGGACTATTATAACGTTAGATTTCACAGCAATAACGACATTCCTATCATCGAGAAGTTCACATATTTTAGAACAATTCTCACTGACGAACCGTAGCGTTTGGTGGAACGATATCGGCTCACTGCGGCGAACTATGACGAGTAATAAAAGCATTGAAAGAACGCTTTCAGAGATCCAGAAGTTGCTATATTTCAGCATTTTGATGCAATGTTGACCCTATCAACGGTGTCAAGAGAAGCTATTAAAATCCAAAGTGTGTTTGAAAAATGTGAGGCACACATTCGAAGTCTGTTTGCTCTGGGTTGAGTGAGGAAACTTTCGAAGATTTTTTGTTCCAATCTTGCTGTCTTAATCACCAGGAAACGTCTGCTTTGAGTTTATTCGCAAGAAAGGTTGTGATGCGTGGCTGTAAACAAACCTTCGCGAACTTTTACGCGATGAAATAATCTATGCACGTGACATGTCGAAAAGACCATTTGGTACTCATCCAAATGCAAAGATTTCTGAACCGCGTAGCTCAGATCATAGGCTGTCCAATAATTGGCGCAATCAACCAAAAACTTTGTTGAACGGTAATAAGCGCCCTCAGTATACGGTTTCCACTTTGTTCAATGTGGAGCGACCGGTTAGTCGTAAAAATTGATGTGCAAATTTTGTGGTGGTCCTCATTTTAACAATAAGTGCTTCTTATATCCTACTGCTGAGTCAAGACGTCAGCAGCTTCGCGGTTTGTGCTATTCTTGCTTGGGTAGCGGTCATCTTTCTCGCAATTGTGATCGGAAGAGGCCCTGCTGCTTCTGTCGTAAATCAACACATCACCACTCGCTCAGTGATAATAGATTTCCGACCAAACAGGGTGACAGTGCATCGGTTCAGTTTAACGTTGGAAACGAAAGCGTAAACACCAGTGCAAAGTCTATCACATCCAGTATTATGTCGCATAATGGTCAACGGGCTATTCTACAGACCGCAGTTGCCGAAGCTACTGGAGACAACAGCACAGCAACCGTTCGTCAAATTATTGACAACGGATCAGACAATTCATTCATTAGCAACAAGCTAGCATCGAGTATCGGTGCTCGGTATCTTGGAACTGAAAAGATTTCACTAGCGGGATTCGCTGATGCAACACGGAGACAAAACGCGTACAAGATTTACGAGTTTGAGTTGCATTTACGCAACGGTAACCTCCTAAAAGTAAAAGTGTATGGTACAGATGTGATAATTTGTTCTATTGACAAATTGTCGTTCGATACTAAGAAATATTCAGTGTTGACTCGGATACCACTTGTCGAGCCATTGGCAAAGGAAAATGGGCATGTTGATGTAGACATTCTAATTGGAAACAATTATTACTACGAAATTGTTAAGTCAGAACGTATTCCTCTCGGGGATGGGCTGATACTTCTGGATTCGGAATTAGGATATATTATAGGTGGTCGAACTAGATCGTCGCCCAAAAATATCGCTACCATTACCACAACTAGATACTACAGACTAATTTAGAAAAATTTTGGAAGTTGGAAGAAATTGGCGTTAAAGCACAGTTTGACAATCATGAAGATGAAGTCGCTTTGTTGAATTTCCATAAAACTGTGCAGTTTGATGAAACTGCCCAATGATATTTGTGAAGTGGCCGTATAAGGCCGAATGTCCTCTGCTACCAGATAATTTCGGTCTTGCCTTGAGACGTTTAAAACCGTTAGTTACCCGAAACAAACAACAAACTTATAGAGAAATGTCAATCAATTTTTATGATCCGTTGACCAAACAAATCATCGAAGAGGCTCCAAATATTACAGATGGTCCAACAGTGCATTATCTTCCACATCACGCAGTGGTAACACCTCAGCAAACAACTACGGAAGTACAGATCGTGTATGGTGCGTCAAGCCGAAGAAATTGTAACCATGCTTCGCTCAATGATGGCATGTACCGTGGCACCGTATTGTTATAAAACCTCTGTGGTTTATTGCTTCATTTTCGATTATATCCAAGTAGAATTGTGACATTGAGAAAGCATTTCTCCAGCTTGGTCTCCAGAAAGAAGGTCGAGATTTTACTAGATTTCTTTGGCTACGTGATTCATTAAAGCCTTGTACGAAGTCTAACGTAATCCGTTATCGATTCCAATGAATTTGTTTTGGGGTTACAGCGAGCACTTTTCTTCTTGGAGCAACTTTGAACTATCATCCTAAAAAGATTGGAACTCCTGTTGGTGAACAAATTTTGTCGAAACTGCTTGTGGATAACGTGATTGACAACAAACCCTTCATTGAAACAGCCTTATCGTACTACAGTGAAAACAAGAAGATTTTTGGCAAAGCGTCCATGAATCTTAGACAGCGGTATACCAACGATTTGAGATTTATGAAAACAATTTCGTATTTTGATCGTGGTTGTGATTTAAAACCAAAAGTCCTCAAAATCCAGTGGTACCTGAAGTCGGGTAAGTTGAACAGTCCTGTCGAGTGTCTGAATTGTTCTAATACTGTAACCTATCGATCTGTTTTGCAAAATATTCCTAAAGTATATGATCCATATGGTTATTTTACCCCGATTACTTCCGCTGCTAAATGATTGATGCATGAACTGTGGCAATATAAGTATGATTGGGACATACCGCTGTCTGATGAATTAACACTTCGGTGGCAAGTAATCTTAGCTAATCTAAAGAAAATTTCGCAATGTCTAGTCGGGAGATGTTACTTCTCATCCGTTCCCTTTGATTGCCCTAATGAACTTCATGTCTTATGCGATGTATCTGCTCAAACGTACCATGCGGTGGTGAATGCGGTAATCAAAACACAAAATAGTGTTTCCATGTCCAGTATGGTCTTTTCAAAATGTAGGGTAAGTACACTTAAAAACAATCAATTCCCTGTCTGGAACTTATTGCGGTAACTGTCGGAACTCGTCTGTTGAAATTCGTGTCATACAAGTTGCGCCTATCCGTCAATGCCAAGTACGTATGGTGCGACTCACAGTGTTCCTCATTGGATTGTAGGCAAATCCGTGTCAACTGTCTTTGCCCGTAACAGTGTGGTTGAGATCAAGAGAGTTCAAGACGTGAGTTTCCGTTTTGTGCCAACAACAAACAATCCCGCTGATATCCCAACGCGCAGGCTTAATGCTAAAGATTTGATAAGTTCAAAACTTTGGTGTCATGGGCCTGATTTTTTAGCTAATCCCTTATTATGGCCAGAAACACCAGTCCCAGTAGATTATGAGGTTGGCACTACAGCTGTGGCAGTTCAAGCTGATAAAGTAAATGGTACAGATTTGACAATCCAGGATGAATCTGTATATATCGTGGATATAACTAGAATATCAACATTGCAGAAACTTATACGGTTAACGGCGTGGGTTTTTGCGGATGTACGAAGTAAATTGGGTTCCAAATGTAGAATGAAACTTCGTTCTCATACAAACCGCTTAGACAAGCGGTAACAGAACGCCACATATTTTGTTTGCATATGACCTGAAAGCGTCCAAGCTAATACGGGAGAAAGCGGTACAACGACGCTATTTTTGACGTATTATCCAACTCTAAAAATGCCAAATCGTTGTGTAAATCATTAGGATCACTGTTGATGGTACAACATGATGGTGTCATTTGTTGTCAAGGTAGAATTATAAACGCCGAGTTATCGGAAAAGGCGAAATTCCCTATACTTCTTCCAAAAATGACCCTTTCACTCGTTTACTAATAAAGAAATATCACGAATTATTCAATCATGCCGGTATCAACCAAACTTTGGCTGAACTACGTTGTGATTATTGGATAATTAAAGGTCGATCTGAAGTCAAACGTAATTTCACAGTGTCTTGCGTGTCGACGACAAAACGGTGGTTCGTTTAAACTTCCCCCATTTCTTGAATTGTCTGGCTTTCGGGTTACTAAAACCGTTTTCATGTGTAGGTCTTGATTACGTTGGGCCATTTCTTATATTTCTACCTGACAGTCCCATTCCACAAAAGGCCTGGATTTGTCTCTTCACGCTGTCACTCGTGCGATCCATTTAGAAATTGTTAATCAAATGCATTCGACGCAATATCTTTTCTGTTTTCGCAGATTTATGTCCTTTTACGGATGTACAAACCTAGTCGTTTCGGATAACGCAAGCCAATTTGAATTGTAACGTCGTACGTTACACAAGCTGTGGCACGACACAGCGCACCACAAAGAAGTTCAAGAAGCAGCTGCTATTAAAGAGATTGAGTGAAAATTTATTCTCGAATCGGCACCCTAGATGGGTGGCTTCTATGAACGCCTAGTCGGTGTAGTAAAGACAAGTTTGAAAGCAGTACTGAACCATCGAAAATTAAATCTTGTCAAATTGAAAACAGTCGTCTATGAAGTAGCTAATGTGATAAATGGCCGTCCATTAACCTATCTTGAGGAGGAAGTGACTAATAACTTGCTTACGCTCGTGCATCTCAAAATGCGCCATCGAACTATCACGCCATACGCATCTTCACATAAATCGAATGCATCTACTCGAGACGATTTAATTTTGGGGTGGAAACGTCTCCAATCTATTGTTACTGCCTTTTGGTCCTGCTGGAAGAAATAGTTTCTATTAAGTCTCCATGAGAATTCTTGCACTGTAAAGTAACAAAATACAGTTTCGTCAACACCTTTTGTTAGGGAGGTCGTCTTAAATGGTGATAAGGCGCTTCCAAGTGCTCAATGGCGTAAAGCTTCTTGAGTTGGTCAGCAGTGCAGATGGTAGGATTCGATCCGTTAAACTTGTTTACCCAACGAACGAATTATGAATCGCCCAATAAAACAGATTTATCCACTTGAAGTCCCCAAACATGCTTAGTTGTAAACGTGTTCTGTGAATGTGGAACAGTATTATGCTATTGTCGCATTATTATTTCTATATGGCTAATATTATAGATGCTGACGGTAACATAATAACAATTGATGCAACCTCCGTCGCTATTTCGTTTTTAAACCACCGCTGTAGCTTGAACAGTCATCTACTGTGCAATCTATTACATCTCCCAGCCTTCATCATTCGTTCTGGTATCTAATGTTGCTTCAACTGGAAAGTGAACCCGGATATAGCTTCTAACACAGGGTGCCGTTGTCCAGTCAACTTCTCGAAGACACCGATCTGAGAGATCATCCTCTTCGTATAAATTCATGGTTAGCTCGTCATAACGTTAAGCTCTGTTCATGGGTGATAGACATCGGTGTTGTGTATCGGAATTTGTTGGTCCACATCATGTCAACAAATGCATTTTTTAGGGATTTGATTCAATTGAGTACAGCTGACCATCCGGTTCGTTACGCATACTGCTCCAAAGATCGTACTTTTGGTACCGGCATCACGCCCCGACAGTTCAGTCGGTATGAATGGTTGGAGTTTGATTCTATAAGAGGTGGCAAAAATTTTGGGTAGTGGTTACAAAATGAGTACTGGTTACGCTGGTGAACAAGTGTTTACTTTGCTTCAAAAACCACAGCCACCGCCATATTACTATCATAATACTGTGTTGGTTATTAGTGATAGCCATGGGAACTGTCTTTTACGCGATTTTATTAGCCTTAGTGGAGGAACGTTTGATAAATTACCATATTCTGTGACTGAACGTGGGTTGAGACTGCAGTTCTATCTCTATATGGTTATAGTAGTTGGACTGAATGAAGTTCATCATCGTACTAGTCAACAAAATAGGTCATGGGAAAAATTTTGCGAATTTTTAAAGCCTGAAAATAGGCGACGTCGATTTGCAGAAGGAGCCGCTGGTATACTGTTTTCGGTTACAGTACCACTACCCCAAGAGTGTCGTTTGACCGGTCATTACAACTGGTCACGGAACAACCTCAGTGGTTTGGGCGCAATTTCACTGTAATGGAGTGATTCGTGTTCATTTGTAAACATGGATGGTAGTCTTAATCGGTGCTATTTTGATAAAGATTTGATCCACCTGAATGATATGGGATTTCGTGAACTTTGGAGACTTTGGTCAAAACTTTTGGCTGGTCTGGAATTTGTACCGTTTGTACTTAGTCGGGAACCGTATGAGTTCGAAATAGCTTATCGGGATCGCCAGCAGTATTTAGATCAATTAACACTCCATGTGAATCAGTAGCAAACGTTTTCGCTTAGTTGTGGCGCTGCTGATCAAAACGACTGCCAAACGACGCCGTCGTTGTTGAGTATTCAGCTGCGAGTACTTTTACTGGGAATTGGTAATTGTTTCTTATAAATTTATTGACGTGTTTGATTGTAAACACAACTTGGCGGGATTATTATTCGATTGGTACATTATTCCTGGTTTATTGGATTATTTTCTTCGGGATTGGGCTGAACACAGAAGATGATTTTTCTTTGCTTTATGCAAATGTATAGTTGTGACAAGATGAAGATAGCTAACAACGGGGGCTGGTGAGGGAAGGTATTATTGACGAATATTTTGGAGAAAAAAGGTGTGATAGATGTTGTTTTGCGGCGGACGGTTAGGAAGACTGAGATTAAGATTGATGAACGAGAATTTTTTCGGATAGCGTAATCGCAGTATACTATATGAAATTGCTTTATGTATCATTTACCTTAAGATCTGTGCAGCAGGGCCGGATTTTGTCACAGTCTGCCGCGGCTCTAAACCATGCTTGGCCGGCCGCTGTCAGCCAGTGTGACATTATTTGGGCCGAGCAAGACTCTACAAATATAGTTAGGTAACAGTAAAATTTGGCAGCTAAATTGTCACAGGGGCCGGAACGGGATAAATATAAGACGACAATGGAAAATCGCTAAAAATGAAGATTGATGATAGTTATGGTCATATATTCGTAAAACAACCTTCCAGTTACAATAGCATAATTTCCATGCATTAAAAAAGCATGTTTTACATAGCTACTAGGCTGGCTTGTAAAAGGCGCTGAAACAAAAATCTTGAAAATAGCGATATTTAAGTATTTATTTTGCCTTATGTTTTTGCTTTTAATTACTACTAATCTTGCCTAGAGATTGGACGTAGAGTTAAACATTTTCGATGTAATACAATCCGCTAAACTGAATGTAATATATATTTTTCAGTAGCCCGTCCCGGCTATCAAACCCTGAGACACAGCCACTCCTGGTCCGTACAAACATACTAATATAATTTAGCTACTTATTTTATTTATGAAGGGTCGCATGTGGCTGTGCGTTTTTACCACGAGCCGGAATTGGCTCTGTGACAGAATCCGGCCCTATGTACACACATCCTAAGGTAAATGATGCATTACGCTGATGTTAATTTATAAATAAAAAAGAAACCCAGATATTTCGATTGGAACAAATAACTAGGAATTTCTATCAAACACCGCATATAAATCCTTCAGTGCCCGATAATACCGAATCACTTTGCACATAATTCATCGATATTTTGTTCTTCACATGTTGTTGAATTACAATGATGCCTCGTATACATTTGTTTTAATTCTGTATCAATTCAGCCATAAACAATCATTACGCAAATTCACAGTTGCAGGTAAAATATATAATTTTTCGGTTATGGCCACATACCACTTCAGTTAGGAAATCAAACAAAATTTGATTGTGAATTGTATATAAAAGCACACAAACAGTTTAATATTACCTAAAATTTACGGCAGACTACTGAAAATTGGCTGCAACTTGAGCTTATGCATGACATTATTCAGTTACATACTGAATTAAGATAAATGTCACCATAAAGAAAATTTATTATTAATAAAAAAAATTAATCATGAACCCAAAGTACGATAGGAAAAAGAATATGTAACATGCACGGTCAGACTCTAAAGCATGGGTAAACTTTAGGTTGGTAAACCTATGTAGTTGGCGGTAGTATGAAATGACACCCAAGCGTCGACTGCTGTGTGCGGGTGTATTGAACAGAACTCGCTTTGATAACCAGAAGGATAGCCCTAATTTTAGGGTAAAATAACCGGGGACTGTTTTTTTTTCAAGCTAGTTAACGATCTTAGATTCAATGATCACAAATCACTATTTTCTATTATGTACGCGGTCAAAATGTTTGATATAGGTCCAAATTCATAAGCGAAGTTCTGGGCTACCATTTTACACGTCCACATCGTAAAACTGGCGCATCCATACTCAATGCATCATACAACATGTTTGTTCATGGCACATGTAAACAGCTAAAAAGTTATTAAATTAGCAATTTCATTCGATGAACCCACTCAACCGCTGGAAAATGTGGAAATGCATGCCTACTTAAATTATTTTCTTACATAGTACAGATCCCCTGCAACGACCGGTTCTAGAATCTCGCTAACGCTAATTTTTCGACAGATTGAGTTCATAATTTTTGTTAAAAAAATAAACGTCGCGCACGGACCTAAGATTTGAGTTCATAATTTTTTGTTAAAAAATAACCGTCGCGCACGGACCTAAGATTTGAGCTCATAATATTTTGTTAAAAAAATAACCGTCGCGCACGGACCTAAGATTTGAGTTCATAAATTTTGTTAAAAAAATAACCGTCGCGCAATGACCTAAGATATGAGTTCATTACTTTTTGTTAAAAAATAACCATCGCGCAATGACCTAAAATTTGAGTTCATAATTTTTGTTAAAAAAATAACCGTCGCCCACGGACCTGAGATTTGAGGTCATAATTTTTTGTTAAAAAATAACCCTCGCGCACGGACCTAAGATTTGAGTTCATAAATTTTGTTAAAAAAATAACCGTCGCGCAATGACCTAATATTTAAGTTCATAACTTTTTGTTAAAAAATAACCGTCGTGCACGGACCTAAGATTTAAGTTGATAAATTTTTGTTAAAAAATAACCGTCGCGCACGGACCTAAGATTTAAGTTGATAAATTTTTGTTAAAAAATAACCGTCGCACACGGACCTAAGATTTACTGAAATATAAGGTTTTATTAACTGAATAAAGTTTGTTCTGGGAAGCATATTTTTTTTTGAAATACTGTCTCACATTTCGTAACGGTGTAATCATGCGAGTAGTCGAAACACTATTACAGCAACTACAAATTATCTACGTAATTCTAGCTGTCAGACTGTTGTACAACAACGTCAGAAGATCCGAAAACAAAGCTCGATGTGGCGTAAAATATTGTCAAATGTTTTAGCCTACCAATTCAAATATATATATTGTACACTTGCAAGGTTTCTAACCTCATCGATATAAGCAATATACTGATTATGCGTAGAAGGTTTTTATTATTACCTGTGAAACATATAATTCAGCTGATATATCTTTCTCGTTGCTTTCATATTTATAATTAAACAATAATAACCAACAGATCACAGCATGGTTTGTCGCACAGTTGCGCTTGTAAGCAATATTGTGTAGATACACATCAGTGATTGCTAAACATTTAATGTAATTTTGAACCATACACTCATTAGATGCATATATCTAAATCAACACATTCTATTGTAATCAAATTAGTATGGTTCAGCGAAATTTAGCACACTACTAATATTCGACGGTATATATTTAGATTAACTATAAACCAGGCATTGAATTATGAATATTACTAGAATAAAAGTTGAAATCGCCTTAAAACCATTGGTTGTACTCGTCAGCAAAAAATATTAATTATTCCGCTGTTACTGCAGTGTAACGCTTCAAAAGACTAAAATCCTTCCGCTGCTACCGTTTTAGTTTTGAATGGATACAAAGCAAAATTAAAGCACCGTTATTCGGTGAGAGAATTTTAACTTTGACATGTTTGGATCCTTGCGGGAAATGCCCCGCTAGGTAATTCAACGTTTACAGATGTCGCGAGAGAACATATGAGCAAAATTTGTTTAAGAGCGGCAGCACCATGCTATAAATTTTTAAGATTTACAGAAACTAAACTTGTGTGAAGTACTCAGTTTGTGTAACATTTTTAACGTATATATTACTGAAGACGTTTCTAAATTATATTGTTAAATATGTATGCTAGAGAATGTTAATCTATTCGTTACAACACATGACATCACCATTTTCTAAAATCTTAAGACTGCAGTCTAGTATCGCTGAATCAATCTACTGCCGCAATTCTATTACTGATGTATCACTATACTATGTCACGACATATTAATTGCCGTATTTATGAAAAGTAGCAATGAATTGTAACTCCAAATGAATTAATGAATTATGCAACATAGGACTACTTAAAAGTGATATAGTAATAAGCTATAATTTGAAACGACGCCTTATATTGATTAAAATTTCTTAAATTACATTTATAGCTAAAACACTGCTTAGTAAATTAATTACGTGTCATGATTACGTACAATTTATGCTGATATTTTTAATATTAATTTTAATAAAATATTTAGGTTACCTATGCAAGTATATATATACGTTTGCAATTTTAAGTTTCCATCTAACAGCAATTTCTAAAGCCCAGAGAAGGTTCGGTATCAAGTTACGAAGCTTACCAAAAATTTCTGGCTACCATATTGTCAAACATTTAGCAAAAAAACAAGCATGGCTCGACCAGCATACAGAAAACAAATATATAAAACTGGTGTAAATTTATACCACAGCGATGGGCAAGTTTTAATTTTGAATTAAACCTAGCCCAAAGAAAGACTTAATGACATTTCCCAAAGGCTTTTAACCGATATCATCAACTACGCGTGCAATCACGATATACATTCGTTGCAAAACATGATGAACGCCGTAATGATATCGTATGGTGAGAAAGCTTGTGGACCTTTATATTTCCTCATTGTTCCATATACTGTTCTTAGCACAAACCACTCATGCGGAGACTGACTAAACTGTGGCTTTTTAAGGAAAAAATTATCTACAGCCGCTTTCATTTTCTTCTATTTCTTGGGACCGTTCTACAATCGCTGTAGGACTGATTTCAACAATATGTTTCAAAGCAAAAGTGGTTATAACGCCGTTTTATCGTTGAATATTGTGGTTTAAGAGCTTGCTTTTTTGAGATGTAACACTGATAGGTGTAGTATCAGTTTACTGACACAGCTAAATGCGTTGGTGTTATTTGAGTACAATTGTCGGATAATGATGTCGTCATTTCCGAACTACTTCGAATTGAATAACTAAAAGTCGCAAATACATATTTACTGTAACAAATTTATTATTTCATTAATGTCTATTTTAACTGTTTACATATCGCTGAAAGACTAGTTTAAGCATGTCGCAACTAATTAGTACAGATAAAAAAGTGCAGTGTTCAGATTAGCTTGCAAAGAATTTTGAAAGTGGTACAAGATTACAGGATGTTTGTATTTACTGTGTATGACATACTTAAATACAAAAGTAATGCTATAATACCAAGCAAATTTTGGGTAATTAGATAAATTAAAAGCTGTAAGCAAAACTGCATTATCTCAAAATTTCAAGCATTTTCTAGCTTGTCGGAATTCATCACGGCTCATAATGATCATCGTGTCCTACTCACTAATAATTTCTGTTTGCATTTAGAATAGTAGACAAACCTTGTTTACTGCGCACTTTGCAAACCACTAGCCTTGGCATCGAATGCGTAGCGAATCTGGTTATTTTCAGAAATTTGAGACAGTAGGAATTAATGACCTATCTTCCCAATGGAATGGTGTGGAGATGGTTTTATAAGAACTCATCTACTATAGGTTGTAAAATTATGAGAAATACATAGTTGGGTTTCAGCATTAACAATACCTCTTCCACTATCGAAATTAAAAGCGTTTTCAAATGCGGTGATAGTAATATTTAGAGATTAAATTGATTCAAGCTACGGCTTCATACCAATCCCAACATACAAAGGTAGCAATTGAGGTAATCTAATTCCCGTTTAGCTATTGCCAGTTGGATAATCTATTGAAAAAGAACAATAATTATTAGCACAGTAAACTTGAAAGCCAAATAATTACAGTTTGTGTTCTGTTTCTGCAAAGTTTGATGCTTTTTTTGCAAATAAACGCGAGGGTAAAAAAATATGAAACAGCCAGTTATCATCAAGGTGTGATCGTATGTTTTATTTCAATAAAGAATAATACTACTTTTGTTACCTATCTTATACAGGACTTGTTTTGTATCGGATAATTGTCAGATGACAAGTGCGAAATAACTCCTACAGCTAGCTGATTATACAAAAATTGTTAACTTAATAGCGCGAAGGGTACACAAGCCAGGTCCGTTTCATATATATTATGTTGTATATGACGTTTAGTCTTGCCGGTGTATGAAGAGAAATGCTAATATATAACCGTGATGATTGAAAATATATAAATTGTTTCCACTTTGGTTTGACAATAAGCTGAATCTTCAACAAGCGACCATTCTATTTTATTTCACTCAAAAGTTGCTACACAGCACTTTCCATTGACCCGAAATTTGCCGCAAAATTATTTAACTATTCAGTATTTAACAATATAAAACACAGCACTTTGTGATACCGAACATCGGAGAAAACACGAAATCTTTCTGCACTAAAGCTATTCCAATTTAAATCAGAAGCGATATTTCATGGCGAACGCTATTTGATTTACAAAATAAATTTGTTATGCTACATTTGTTCGTGGAGCGAGATTGATCTAAAACCAAAACTGGGGTACAGAGTCTGTAAATTTCAAGTCGCTGAAGTTGAATGCCAAATGTCGAATGTCGAATTGTAGTTGAATCACGATCCACGAGGACGGCTGCTCAACAGTAACTTTATGGTTAATTGCAGGCGATGTCGAATAGAACGGACGTCAGCTGGCATCTAAACGTTAGAGCACACTGTCAATAAAACTGCAAGAAGAATGATGCGCTTGATACTGTCGAGAAGTGGCAATACCCCTAGCTACTTACCATTGCAAAAATTTATAAAAATACATGGGGGTGTCTAAGACACTGTGTTGTAGACAGTGAGCCTGGCACTGTGTAGTGTACATAGATTCCAAACCTTGGAGCCATTATAACGTGAACGCCGCATTAAATCATGTGTCTTTGTAATTTGTTAAACCACTGAAAAAAATTATAAACATTGCCGCAGCAGTTGTTTAGTTTACTCAAAAGCTATGCAGCAGCAGTGCAACAATTAATAGCTGCTATTACCTAGTATAAACCGAGTGGTAAGCATTAAGATTTTACTACTGGAAGCTTGCTAAGGCCAAGGCTGATGCTTAGATGTAGTATATCTTGAACGGCATATCATGTATTTCACTTGTGCCCCTAAGCGTTGCATTTTCCGAAATTTTTATTGCCCGATATTTCCCTAATGTTGGTTTTGAACACTCATAATTTCCAATATACCAGCCGACGTAGTAAGCCTGTGTAATTATTACGGTTCACAAGAGCTTAGAAGCTAAAAAACTGTAAGAGAATATTCGGAAGCACAACAAATGCTTAACCTTTTGCCTCATTAGTTCATTTGTATTCCGTGTAATGTTGAACAAACGTTTGCCGTGGAAGCAGATTGAGCCTGTATTATCTGTATCGTTTGCGAGCTTCGTACACTAGCCACCAAACTACGTGTGAGCTGTTGCTCGGTTCATTAAGGAACCTCGTAAAGTGAGAGAATAATAGCGCACTTGCAAACGCACGCCGCACGACAAATTTAGCTATTACCGCTTCACAATGTATAGTGTATCCTCGTGAGTTACGCTATGCTAGAAAGAGTAAATCGAGTGATGGTCGAAATTTGGATTAATGGATATGACCTATTTAAGGTAATTCTACAATTGATACTGAAGTATATATTATATACATATTAGTGTCACAAAACATTCATTGTTCTATCTATAAAGTACAGTACGACTATATACTAGAATCTTTAAGTTGAGCTCTAAAATTCTTCTATATTTCCTTAGCAACAGCTTATTTATAATTTGTGCAATCGCTTTTCGTGATTAGCACTGCAGGAAATATAGCGCAGTGATGAACTGCAACTGGTCACCAATAATTGAAAGAGTCCAGCATTGCATTGATTTTAGTCAATATTTAAAGCTTTTTATGCAATTTTTATTTTTAAAAAAACTTTCTCGGCTTATCTCACATCATTTCTATCCTGACCACAGATCAGGCTGACTTTAAAGCTTTGATTTTTTTTCGCTGCTGATATGAGTAAAACAACAAATTTATATTTTGAATAATTGTAGAACCTTTCCGTTATATATTCGAAGTTGCAGCTACCACCAGCCAAAATGAACCATGCAAATTTTGAAGTTTTATTGTGTTTTTCAGCCGAGACATTTCCTAATTTAAATTTTTGATACATATGTTGCTTCTTATTGTTGCGCTTGGTTAGGATGCGGCAAGCTTATCATATTCAACGACAAACGCTACTAACACACTGCACAACTAGATAGCAATAACTTTATTATCTATAGAAGTTAGTAGGACCTAGCCAATTCTACGAATTTAACCGATGTGGTAGTGTACTACCATGAAACATTTTAAAGACATCAGTTCATCTGATGCATTCCACTCATTCCCTAAATATTATATATTAGTACAGAGTGGTAGACATGAAAAAGCGTTTTCTGGTTACTTAAACGACAGTTTCGCCATTATAACTAATCTAAACTAATAAAAAGACCCATGTCTACGTGTGAAATAAAAATGCAATGAAATAATGAATACGCCCACTGCACAGTTCAGGGTGTGTCGTCCTCCGTTTCTGAACCTTTCCGTCACATAACAAAATGAACAGTGGTAACTGGGTCCTACTTAGGTGGAGCCTTAAAATCGAGCATGATGCTATTCAATTTACCGACACCAGAAGTATAAGTCATCGCGGCAGCGCGGGCGCATGAGCGACGAGGCTTAGGAGCGGAGTTCGAAGCCTTACATTGGAAATATAGCTTAGGGGATCCGCCCTTAGGGGGTAACACCGCGTATTCCTTATGATCGTTTAAGGTATATATACATACACTACATTTAGTGGTTTTTGTTCACTGAAGTGTTCTATAATTAATTTAGTCCAAACGTATACATTAGTTGTGCTTTATTTAATCCTAGGCGATTTAGTAATTTACAAACGCGAGACGCATTAAAATATCACGTCATAATCTCTTAAAACTACATCGGGTAGGCTGCTGTAAAAAATAAAGTTTTTTAGTCGTATATATATATTGGACAGCGTATTTCTTGAGTGAGTTTTGGTAACACGGCATTACAACATGTCTCAATCTTTAGTGAATCTTGGAATTCAATTCAAACAGAATTAACGAATCTTAACTGCTGATATAGCTTGAAATTTATTTAAATCCTGCATATAAAACAAACCCTTATGGTCTTAGCAGCTTGCCTGGCTTAATAGCATACATCGCGTCGGCTACAATTTTTCTGTGATGGCACAATTTGCGCTTAGAAATGTTGTTCATCTATAGGTAAGTTTAGTATAGTTGTCAGAGACACGTGCATTTTTATACATCTTACAATATTGTGAAAAATTAAAATCACAGGAGTCATAATTTACAAATTCGCAATATATTATATTACAAAAAATTTAGATCTGGCCAAATACATACACGTAAACAAACTTGTTAGTGATAAATGCGATAATATTGCACCGACACGACCAATTTTTCTCACTAGGTATATTTTATATATACTAAATTGTTACTGATCACGCTCGATGAAAACGAAAGACAATGTTTTGAGTTCAAAATGCAATTATTCATACTGCTCTGCACCAATAACAACATTCGATATTACTCAAAAATCTCATATACCCAAACACATTTAGTAGATGCCATTTGTATTCGGCATTACACCTACTAATATGCTTTCTTTTACGCTATGTGTGGAGCTGAATTAGGCTCGGCGAATGTGTGTGCTAATAAAAAATTAATCGTTAATCGTTCAAACAATAACTTATTGTTTTCGTAAAAGTTGCACGCATCTGTAAAATCCTACAATGCAAGGAATATTAATGCAGAACTGGTCAGAAGACTTATGCGGCGTTCAGGTTACAATGTCTCCAACGTTTGCAACCTATGTACACATCACAGTGTCTGGCACACAGTCAACAACAGGATGTCTTAGGTACCCCTATGTTTTTTATAAAATTTTTCAAAGGTAGCTAGCTAGGGGTATTGCCACTTTTCGACAGTGTCAAGCACATCGTATCTTCTTGCAGTTTTATCGACAGTGTGCGGCATTATGTTATCAACTTTCAGATGGCATAGATACAAATATCGAGAATTTAAAACAAACTACACAGAACAGTTGACTCATAAATCACATTAGCTCCAAACGGTGTCCGTTACAGGAAATTCGCGTCTAATTGTAGCTAAGGATGTGTACGACACGGTAAAGAAAAAATGTATTAGCTAGGGGTGTGTCGTAATCTCAGAAATTGATTTACAGTATGACTGTCACCCTGACTATTTATACGGTAGGGTCAAGACTACAGAGGGATAAAAGTTCCAAACAGCGGGGACATTATAACGTGGAAGTTGCATTATGTAAAAATACGACGGATACGGCACACCAATACAAGTCCTTTGGACGTTTTGAAAAATCAAACCGCGACATTTAACAACAGCAATCTGCAATGAACAATGCGCCTACCAATAAGCTCACTTGCGCAGCGTAGGGTTAAGGTTGTCCATGTGGGCTAACATAAGACTAAACACACACAATGTCGTTTTCGTAACGCTGTGATTAGCTTTAGCTTTGGTATTTAGGCTTCCCTTCAGCGCGCACCACGGCTCTGCCGTATACTGAAGTCCCGAGCTAATCTGTTCATTTTTTCTGGCAATCTAGCGCAATTCTGATAAAGTCCATAAATGAGCCATAGTCTTCACAGGATTCAAACACAACCGTTTGAAAGTTCCGTAGCACATAGAGAGATCGATGTTAATTGAGGTGCTGCGATAACAAGTCTTTCCAATAAACACTGTTGCTTTAGTTTGAAATAGGGTATTTTGGTGAATCCAGTGCACCAATTTCGGTGATATTTTGGTGTATTTTGCAGTATTTAGTGGCAGTTTGGAATAAACACCAAATTACGACTTTGAGAATGAAATTATACTTTCGTTTCTGTGCTTTTGTACAAGCACATTTCTTCTCTAAGCCATGCAGTGATTAGTGGTCGCCGAATATTAAGGAGGCATTATATTAAAACATCATCCAACAAATACGAGATTGCTATCATTTGCATAGCTTTCTAAAATAAATCGCATTCAGCTTATCGAGATGCGTTGGAGTTTAGGTGGTGTACGGCAAATGTCAGGCGCGTACATTTTGAACTTTCACTTTATTTCTAAGGTCAGACTATTTTGAGATATATATGCGTCGGAAATTACTTTCTAAAATGCTTTCTATAAAAACATTCCAAAATATAGTAAAAACACAATAGTCTGCAGAATTGTCTGACTTGTGGATGATTGATTGTAAGGCATCGTAAGAGCATAGCGGTATTAATATCGTGGCAACGGCTCTAGTATGTGCTTGAGCTTAAGAGATATAATTTAACCATAACTAATTGTTAGGCTCATTTGTAGCTAAATCGACTAACGTACTGGGTAGTAGAATTTTTAACGGCCTAAAGGCATGTAAACATGATTTGACGCGATAGCTAAGTCTCGGATATGTATTGAAAAGGTAATGTAAAGCCACCAATTTAATGTTTGACTGTAAGTGCTCATCTCCCGTTTCCTGGCATAGTAGACAGATTTGTCAAAGCACAAGCCGTTACATGATGATAGTTGCGAAGGGGTGAGCTTTCCGAGCAATCCCAAACCACTTTTACATGTGAGTTCCATACTACAGCATTGTGATAAGTAGAATGAACGCTCAGGATTTTCGAACATACCACCTCACTGCTGGCAGACATGAGCCATTGACCACGACCCTACGCTACCACTAATATATAGGACAGATGGTCAAGGTGCTTAGGGAGGTACGCGGCAGGAGGAGTTATGTTCAATGGAAGTTTTAGAGGCCGAAGTGAAATGCACGCTATGCCATTCTACACATACTAAGCTTATGGCTTGGCCTTAGCATATAAGCCCTCCTAAGTCGGGGGAGCTGGCGCCCCCTAAACCCCCTGCTCTAAGCTATTCTTTTTTCTAACAATATAATGTCCTGTCCCTAAATGCGATATTGTCCAAATATTTTCCAAACCAAAGCTTTTTTCAGGCTCCAATTTTTTGTCATTGTCCCAATTTTCCTCAATTTCCCTTAAAGTTTTTGTAATTCTAGCGATAATTTTCTGGGGCGAGTGGTGGGGGTGAAGACGGGGTTGCTATGTTGATCCTCATTGGGGTGTGGCGATTAAATATGACTTAGGACGCTTAGGAGGTAACCTCGCCACACCTTTCTATGGGCATCTATGATATTTGTATTATGTCATACATATATCATAACACATTTAACGAGATGACACAATTTGCAATAATGCAATTGGTCATATTGAACACGACGTCTGACAATGCTTCAAAAACAAGCTAGGAACAGGTATTGCCTCAACTAAAACTCTTTTAGGGCTACATGAGATTCAAAAGTCGGCTTTTAAATAAAATATACCTTTGGGCAAACACGAATCATAAACAGTGTAAAAACGTTTGCATATGAAATATAATCGGAGCTATGGATTCCAAACTCCAAATTCTTCTACCTCTGATGCACAAGGAGAGAATCATATCCATTGAATAGCTGCGCTTGTTAGTGCATAGGTAGGTGTGAAATTATCAAAAAAATAGGCTGGTTTAGTTTACTGGCACTATCTCAGATATATATTTGTCAGATGTTGTTAATCCTTAGTCAGACAAAATTGTAAGCTTGAGATTTATAGCAGAGGTACTCTGGAGGTTCATTAGAGTGCAAATCTGACCGATGGTTACTGCTAATCAATCGAAAGTAGCGAATTAGTAGTATATTGGCAGCGTTAAATTAAATATATTTCACAACCTGAGCGGCTGTGATATTGTTTCCAATAAGTGTCAGAATTACTGCATAATCAAGGAGTCTGTCTGTGCAAAGTTTACTCAGCACTGCTATTTATATACACTTATAATTCAATCCAACAGCTTACTTAGTATGTAATATTATTACAAAAGGATGTAATTTTTAAATTGACGCTCGTTGAAGCGTTGTCTTTGTAGCGGAGGTTGATCTGTGGAGAGAGATTAGTGATAATTATTGCGTTAATCGACCATGTTAAATTTGTCTCCGCAAAAAATGAAAATCGTGATATAACAATATTATATTATAACATGCATACAACACCATAGAACTTGGCGTCAACTGTGAATTCATTGCGAATCAGTATATAATAATTTATTCATAGAGCGAAGCTTTAGCTACATTTACCAGGGAGCTTATTTTCCAGAAAAACAAGCGTTAGTTTCGTGCAAACTGCTTCAGATCACAGTGACATCTTATTTAGCAATATATGCACCGACACCACTTGCCTGGGTAAGCCCTTCAGTAAAATAATTGTTCTCGATTAAATTCAACCAACGATGAATACATATTTGTTTTTATAAATACACAGAAGGAACTTTTAATTATATAACAAAAAGATCAGAAGTTGCTTGTGTGCGGAAACAACGGTTTAATAATCTTTATTTTAGACCGAGGCCAGTATTCGTCAGATGATCTCAAAATGGCTGAACTGCTCTGATTTATCTCAAAATTTCGTAGTATATTTGTAGAATTAATATTTTAGTTCATGTTAAGTTATACATTTTAGGAAAAAAGATAAACACGTGAATACCAACTGCTATTGTATGCACAAGAATCTCATCTCCATTTCGTTCACTTGTAAATCATTTCATCCGAATATGTTACGTGGCTATCGTAGTCACGATTCATGTGTATTTTTAGCTTTACCAGACATCCGAATGCTACTTGTTATGAACAGAACACAGTTAAATAATTCAGCACAAAATGTAAATAATTTTAACAGCAACTGCCCGCATCCAGTTATGTGGTTACAGCTGACCAAAATTATTATAGTTGTATTGCCTCTACATCGAATTTTTCAAGCCCAAAACATTTATCTTTTAAGCCAAGCAGTCATAATAGGTAGACAAGAATGAGCTTCAAGAAACAACATTGATTCTGGTTAAGCACTAACCAGTATATTAAAACATATGGGCGGTATAGTCTCTGCCCGTTTTTGCCTAGACTAGTATATTTTCAGGCCCTGTGAATTATTCCTTCCTGCTTTCAAACATGTACAATATGCTCATCTTCTTTTAAATCTTATTTTCTCTTTATCTTCATGTGACAATGAATATATATAAATGTGGCAATATTACATTAGCAAGATAAAAAATGTGTCGTGTCTTATTTTCATGCAGTGCTCTGGATCTAGCAGGTGGGAATTGTAAAGTTCCCCTATAACCAGTTTGAGCAATCCAATACGCCATGGTCAGACAAACGACGAAAACAGTGCCAACCCGCATGCATAACAGGTTAGTACCATTCAGAATAATATGACAGAAGCTTTCATACATTGCAGCTATCTACGCATTGAATATAATTTATTAATTAAATAATTTATACACCACCATCCTGTGGGATGGTGGTCAAAAAATCCCATATACTCGACCATACGTTGTAACAAACTAAGCGTATGCTAGATATCCATACATCTAGTAATATTTATTTAAACGTATACAAGCTAACTGTGGTTCAACATATGAAATTTTACCCATCAACCTAGGATTATACCCTTAACTTACCTTATATTTCAAATTTGAGCTGCTGATGACAGAAGTTCTTGATATAGCGGGCTTTTAAAAATACGGTGCTGTGTATAGCAAAAAGTTATAATTCGTTCAATGGACGGCTGATTGGCTGACCATCAAGTTCCTGATCTTACGCTCTTTTGTTCCAACCGCGTTATTAGGTTTATATTTGGTTTCAAATATGCGCCACCGACTAAATTTTATCCTCAGTTGTTGTTTTAAGTAGTACAGTTAGTAATGATGAATTGGACAAAGTGCGACAGAAAATATATTTTGTGCGTTGCGTTTACCATAGGCATTACCAATCATTAATTCGGCAAAAAGTAGGTATAACCCCTCCAGTTTCTAAACTCAAATATAAAAATATCCAAATGTTCTTCCAAGGTGTGGGAAAGGGTGATCGTGACGTAGGAATCATTACCATATTGGGACAGATACTACTCCAAGCAAGCCAGGCCATAAAACGTGTAAATTAGACACCAATAGCAGCAAAGTTTCGTGCTAGTAAAGATATATCATCCTGGGGCTAGGTTACCGCGGTATACCAAAATTTTATTACATCATCTGTTATCACTCAGGAACCGAAGTGCGCATACATGCAATTTTCTCACCATTGCTTGCACTTAACCATCGGCAGATAATAGGGGAAGCATTTCGCTGCGTATGTCCCTTTTCAAAAGCAGGGACTAAGTAAAGCCCATTTTAAACCAAAACTGTGTCAAAATTTGTTGCTTGCGACTATAATATAGTAACTGCTATGTGACGTGATAAAAATTTTACATTACAGGTAATCTCTGGTCTTACTACCGCTGCCCTAACATCTATCTGATAGCCTCTTCAACAACTGAGTAAGAGAGCAAGCACAATAAATTCTGTGCCAAAATCGCGTAGGTATTGCTGTTATAATTATAGTTTGAGCATGACGGCCGGTATTTGATTCTAATTTTGAGAATAGGTGAACGTATAAGCTGCATATTATGTCTTGAATGTTTTCTAATACTCGGCCGAAAATAATATTGTCGACCAAGATTCATGTATATTTATTTGTTATAATTTATTCATTTTGCAATATTTGGCCCTATTTAGGTAAAAATAGAACAGAAGCAGCTATAATCCCCTACTCTATTAGTGCCTGACAGTACAACCAATTTAATGTCATTTGCAATTTTTGGCAAAATAAGTACCAATAAATAAAGCAGACTATCGTTCCATTCAACTACCGAAGCAGTAACTCTTTCGCAGTTAAAACGCGGTCAGAATCAACATACTAAGACAAATTAGAAACTTTCTTCATAGAAGAAATGTATATTTGTCTCAGGGATATCTGGCGAAGACCGCCAGACACGGATATTCACAAGTGACGACTTAACAAATTTGTGGCAAATGCTGCAGACGGGAAGTGGTTTAACGGTTTATCTAGATACCAACATGTATTTAGAGTTCTCAAAACTGCCCTTCGATACAATATTCGGCCCATGCTAGACGCAGTCTCAAAATCACTGCAAGTTTGCCGGTTTGCATTTTACGTTTACGAGAGGTTTATTATGCCTTACTACGCTGTCAAATCCGTGATCTCCAGTGAGTTAAGAATACACTCTGGCTTAACTTTTGTTGCGATACACTTTCACTTGCAGAACGTATACGCATTCTGTCAGGCTTAATTGCGGCAATTGTTTTCACAGTTAATCCAAACGCTACCGATTGTGGTTATAGATTAGTAAACCATTTATCATTCCACTTCCAACCGTTGTAAAAACAGTACTTTCCTTGATTTCAGTAACTAAGACCTCTTCTATATGGTCCACTTAAAAACGCATTGATTTACAAAAAATATAATAATTCAGGTATTCAATATCATTGATACATTCGCTGGTACCATATATGACAATGTGGAGTAGCATGAAGTCAATATGAACAAAAAGATATATGTGTTTTGTTTATTTTTTGCTTGGTATAACTGGGTTTATTAGTTCCGAACAATTTTATTTGATGCCCTAATTAATAAAACTAGGTACAAGGCAAATCATAGTAACCAATAGTAGAATACTGGTATGTTCAAAGTTTTCGCTATTGCATTATTAATTGCTATATATAATATAATAACGATTTTGATCATTAAAAACTACCAAACACTACTGAATACAAAAGCAGACAAATCGTTAGTTATCAACTTAACATAATATTTGGTTATAAACTTGCCGCAAATGACAGTTAAATCCAGGTTTTTTAAAATAAATTTTATGAATTAGTTGGTATAGTGTTTTGCAGAACCCCGACTACATAAGCCATCGAGGTAGTATATAGAAGAGTCGTTAAAGACACAAACATGTTAATTACAGGAGGCGATTAGAAGAAAAGTAGTTACCTCATTGCTACCCTTTCTGGTTGCACAGCGCCAAGTATTTAAACGAAATTAAATAGTACCCCATCTAAGCAGTAGTTTTAGCTGAAGAAGGATGTTTCTGAAAGCAGAGATCCCGTCGATTATAATGTTGGTCGGTCAGTGTTGCGTTATGCGTTGAGGCAAACTATTATGATCAAAATAATATTGAAATAACACAATGTTGCGAGTAGGTCAAATCAAAATGAAATCATTGAAGAGCGATAGTTACGTAGCCCGGCGTCAAACCTGGGCCTCTAGGTTGCAAGGCTTATTGCCCTACTACTACACCATAGAGACCGCTCGTCTCGAGTTGTAGCTTCATTATGTACACTCGAATGTGTAGAAAGACACTACAATTAATAGCAACAATAATTCGAAAAAAATTTTCTTCCTAGTTGTTGCCCTTTGAACTAACGTTACTCCCAAAATCATTATTTACTTAACAAGCATTTATTCACATTCGCAAGGTTAAGTTCAACTATTTTTCACAATGGCGCGACTTTGTTCTGTATACCTGAAACCAATGCGTGAAAAATTCCTTGGCGCCATATATATTTTGACGCAGGTCCAAAATGGAACTGAAACAGTTCTTTAATTGTCAAGTTTCAAAAAATTAACGAAGCATGTTGAATTGTTTACAACAAGAAGCAATTAAAGCTGAATACATAATAATAGTACGTAAAAATCCTAGGCATTACCGTACATAAAAGGATGGGTTTCTTTTATATCTCGAAATGGTTGATAAGATGATAATCACGCATTATGTCATTCTTTTCCAATCACAGTTAAAGGAATATATACCGCTCATTTGCTTAAACTACTGTGGATTTTTACCCAAAATAATATATGTATTTTAAATTTTACAGAAGCTAAAAAATTGAAAAGTTTATTCTGAAAAAACAGTAAGAACGATGATCTTTACTTAGTGCAATTTAATAATTCGTAGGATATGAGTTAGTGAATATCGTATTAACGAACAAATCACTGGCTACGAAGGATTTCTTAACCAATGGCTACATTCACGCGGTAATACTTAGGAAGTATTATAATACCAGCCAGTTTACATGAAGACTGTGAAATGTCAAGCTAAATTAAAAGTGTTTTAATTTCAGGCTATGAAAATATACAAAAGATTCATATAAAACTATTTCAAAGAATGGGCTTACATCAGGCTGCAGAAACCAAGAAACGTTGCCATCTTGAATGGATTTAACAGAACTTATATTACTAAGGGGGCTTTCATACTTTGTGGTTGAGAGTTCGATAGCATGAAAGCACGATGATAGATTAACTTTGAAGCTAGGTAGAACACAGTGTTTAACGAACAAGAATCTGTATAACTGTATAACGAAATACGAATATATAATTCAAGGTTTTGACTATGTGTGTTAAACTATGCCGTGTGATGTTTAGGACTGTGACCGGACGGCACATAAATGAAAATATCCGCAGTTGGACATTATATCTGCGGTGCCTGCTTGAACGCTACTGCGATTTCGAGCACAGATTATGGGTCAATTAGACTTCTAAACATTTATTACCATTCCTACAATCGCAGCGTCAGCATTATTGGTCTTTGCACAGAATTGACAAACATTAAATAGCTACACTTTTAGGCAAAGTAATATCATTGTGAATATTGGCAAATATTTGGTCACTGTCTCTTTGTTCTCTTCTTACGAGCGACTCTTTTCAACTTGCTCACTGTGGCTCTCTGCTGAAATATTACAAACAAACATTGCTAATAAGTGCTGCTATTTAGTTGCTCTGATCAGCTATTATACTAATCCTGAACAAATGACAGTGAAGTATTTCAAGAATATTTTGAGTGTTTTGTAAATAATTTGATACGGCTAAATACCGGTTCAAATATAAACGACCCAAATTAAGGAGCCTACATATGATGTAAACTACAGCTATATCTTGCATTTACACTGACGCTAGGGCTGTGTAGCTAAAAACTGATTGACTATAAGTTGAGCCTTAACAATCTTTTAATCACTAAAACGAACTAATCATGCTTTCTATTCAGGTTTCCATATTAGATAATAAAAACAGAGGACTAATTTGTTTTTCGACAATTGCAACTGTGATAATTACTGCTATTGACCGGGTTCGTGGCTTGTCATCATACTTACCTGAGTGAGCATTTACACTATTGTCGAACTGTGCAAGCTGCAGATATTACTAACAGCTAAATCGTTTTTGCATTATTAATAAAGCTGAGCGAGAGTTTAATATTAGCGAGAATTCTTCCGCTGTAATCTTATTTTACACCGGTAAACTGCAAAAAAGTTACAGCGACAGATCGTTATCGCTGTCGATTATTCAGTAGTATGGATAGATAACTCTTTATTAGCTTATAAATACATACCTGATATATAATCTACGTAAGCTATGATATTAAATATGGAAGCGTTGACCGGTTGGGCTATTGTTTAGCCACGTTAAAATCTTTACATATCTCATATGTCTTCATTGACCTGAAAGACATCTCGCATATAGTATGAACCAAGGCTCGACCTAGCCAATACTTATTATCGATGTATTTAGCCTCGGAACTAAATGTCACTACTTCGGCAAAAAATTACATTCGCTTATTCCTGACCTAAAACTGCACATACGCCCATGGTACCCTAAATTGAGGACATATATTCCGATAACCTAGAAATTAATCGTTAAAAATTATTACAGATACCTTCAAATAGGCTGTACCATAATACATGCATATATAAAAAATTTAACGTTATCAAACATCTTTAAAGTTAATTACTTAGCTAGTATATATTTCAGTGACACATAATACTTATTACTTTTTGCTACATTTTTAAGAGCACACAATGGATTTGGGCATACATTCACTTTTCAATCAATGGATCTTATGGCATCAAGATGGGCTTAGCGATTCATAAGATACAGATTACGATGTTTGAAATGGAAGATTGATAATCTGCACTTTGAATCTTCTAGCTCTTCAAGACATGACAAAACATAATTTTCGAATAAAGTTGTCCATTTATTCTTTTATATAAAACTAATTCTGATAAGATAATATATCAACACCAATAAAACTGGGGTTGATTTGTTACAATCGACAAATCTGCATTCATCTTTCCGTCGCATGTGCAAATTAATATGGATATCAGCAACGATCCATTTTGGTCGTGAACAGATTTGTTGGCCGTGAACACGGTTTTGTTCGTTAATGAACGCTGTCATGATATGGTTCGACTCATTCCCAATCCCTAATAAAGGTCATATTTTTATCACAGTTGTAGCATTAGTTTTGTTATTCTTTT
Source organism: Trileptium ribeirensis (assembly GCA_030248225.1). Classification (NCBI taxonomy): domain Eukaryota; kingdom Metazoa; phylum Nematoda; class Enoplea; order Enoplida; family Thoracostomopsidae; genus Trileptium; species Trileptium ribeirensis. The sequence continues at coordinate 122,490 of JASANE010010430.1, forward strand.
ACCATAATTGGTAGCCTATGCATATTAGTACCAAAACCTGACAGTTTAAGATTGCACGCCAGATAAAAATGTAAGCTTAAATATTTTCATAAGTACTGCATTTCCATGCTGCAAGTGTAAAATTTGGACAGATTGTGATCGAAACATTATTCTAAACACTTATTTCTTGTGGGAATACTGAACTTATTGGAAAGTATGCAGTATAAAATTTTCAGCCATTATTACAGTGTTATACTATTGTATAAGGAAACTTGCATGAATTGCGTCTTAACGTTAAAGTCTCGCACTTTTATGTCTTACAATAGATCATTTTTGAGCGATGTTATGTATGCATGCGAGAACTGTAAATCATTGAGCAGAGTAGCTCAATGCCTTACAAACTGCTAAGATACAAACGAGACAGCAAAATTATATCTTAGTTTAGCACAAAAACTGTATATTCCACTGCTGCTTCCCAAGATGTGGAGATACGATAATTTGATTATAATCAATATGCATTTCCTTAATCGCGCCCGACGAAAACAATTCCTACTAACTACTGTAGTTGCGAATACAAAACTGTGCTGCAGTAACTATGTGACAAATAGTTTTAGCATGGCTCACTATGGATTTAAATATATTGTATGCATGCTTGTGCAATTTATTCGCTCAAACCCGTGTGATCGCATCAGCATACCGTGTAGTCTTAATAACCATTATAACAATTGTGGTCGTTACAACCATGTATCCAAATCTCTAATTGCACCGCAGGATATGCTAAATTGTTACTTGTAATATTTTACTATAACCGCAAGCTATATAATATATTGTAGATATTTTCACAATTAGCTTATTTAGAGAATTTTTATTAAAATGCCTATATTCCGGATTTCATGTAGGAAAATATCCTTTTTAAGCGGGAATCAGAAGAACTGGGTAAAACCCATGTAAAGTAGAATTCATGTTTTGTCGTGGCAATTTAATGTGTTGCTTATATGTTGCTTTATAGAAACCCAATATTGAAAAAAGAACTTAGTCCTATGGACTGGTGTTGGGCAATGCACGTCAAAGCCTTCGGCCGACTACCGGCCATTAACGGGCGGAAATATGGCGGCCGGCTATTGACCAACACGCGAGTATTTGCATCGTTTAGTATCATCTTGTCATATTGAAGCATATAGCATATATTCTAATTGAGAATGAAAATGCCCTATGTAAACAAGGGAATGGTGCCGATAGCCGTTCCCCCAACTTTTGGACTCGTCCGAAGCCCAGAGTGGTAACTAAAGCTACAGTGGCGTCCTCACACTCGGTCATTTTAAAACGAATGCTACTCCATTCAACGACCCCGGAGGGATGGAAGGATAAATCAGCCTGGTCCCGTTTCGAAAACGCGGCCTTATGATCGATATTCCAACGCTCTAACGATTAAGCCACGTGGCCTTATATATGTTTATTATTATACTAATATACGTCAATATTCAACCATACACATCTAAGTCGGCCGTCACCCAGCACCAAATATGTTACAGTCTTGCTATAATCTGCGTAGGCGAATTCGATATTTTTAGTAATTTCTTTGTATATAAGCAATGCAAAACTGTCATATGCAAATCGAATTTTGCACAAAATGCTGAAGAAATATTTACGGATATTAATTTAGTGTCGCAGCAAGAGGTTTTTGGCAGTCCACCATCCAGTTGCCATCGTCCAAGCGGTTGAGCCGGCATCCGACAATTGGCACACGACAGGTCGAAAATTTTGCCGGCTGGACGGAGGGCCAAACGTTTTGCCTTATAATTGGACATTGCCCAAACCTATGATGAAAAGCCAGATAAACATAAAGGTCCAGAGCTAAACTTTCCCTAATAACTACTCACTAGCGTTGGCCGTCTTCTTGTTTCGGCTACAAAGCTTTAAATATATAAATATTAGAAGTACTCCAAAAATAGCTTTTCTGGGCGTAATAGAATTTGACTTGTTATCAAAAGTTGTAACGTTGGTTATGAATATTTATGCATCATTAATACTAAAAATTAATGAACCGGAAATTCTGCAAAACGTAACTTTCTAAGAAGAAATGAATATTAAATAACTGAAATATAAGCATGCAATATTATAAATTTGAGGTGATTAACAAGCTCTAAAAGTCCAAAAAAAGTTTTAGCAGTTGGATAGAAGGGTTTAGCTATTGGAAATCAAATCTGGCTACAATTTATATAATTATGCAACTACAACTTTCACGTAAACCGGCACATCGAGCTAATCAATTTGCTAGCGTTTTAAAAACAGTTTGAACTGGTTTTCTTTACGCCACACGTTGTATTAAGCTGCCGGAGGGCTCATTGAAGTGTGAAAGAACTACACGTCATATGATAACATCTTTAACGAGTCATCAATTTTCATCTTAATACAATTTGAATTCGGTTTGAAATATTAGTATGAGCGAATGGCTTTATTTTAAATTGTTGAAACTTGCCGCCGCGCATTTGTTTTGAACAGAGAAATTCGGTATAGATGAGATATCTTCTCTCTTTCGGTTAGTTTTTACTATAGGGTCTGACCACTAGCGGAACCACAGGGGGACTCGAGTCTCCGTCAAGCCTTAGTCGGCTCGTCTCATTAAAAATTTGTAAAGAAATATATATAAAATGTTAGAAAAATTTGTTGATCAAGGATGGCTTGACGTCATAGTCACCCTGTCAAAAATTTCTGAATCCGCCAGTGGATCTAACCGGCAACTTTCTGCATGGAAGATCATCTTCGGTATGAACTCCTGTACAAAACCTTACATCATACAGATAAAGCAATGACGCATCGTTTTGCTGTAAAATTGGGCTAAATATTATTATTGAAACAAGCATGTATTTTAATTAAGTTGTCAATGCGGTGTTATCGTTATGAAAGACCCAGCTTATGAAAGGTTTGTGCATCCTCAGAATCCTTGTTATCATAGTGATTATCGTAGTATTTTAAGATGGTATACGTACGTATACATAGGTAGTGCAGCGTCGACATTAAGACGTTGTAGACTACACCATAAAATTTTTGAAAGTATCAGCTCCACCGTTGCTTATATGGTGTCATCGACACCGCAAGCCATGTATTATATTATGTTTTGTAAAGGCATGCCCGGTATACCATAGGATGCTATGGAGTATACTAATAGCAGACAAAAATTATTCACGCTGCTTGCTTATGACGTAAGCGCCGGCCTATATCAAATCGTAAACCTGTCTGTTTGTTCGTCATTTCTCAGTTGTAAACATTACTATTACAGTACATTATGAACGATCTGAACAATCCATATCGTAGAACCAGAATGGTGTCATTGGAAACAGTCCAAGCTATTGGTAACTGGTATGATGATCGTGTTTGACATTATAAACATTGGAACCGTAAAAACGTAGCAGGATAGTCTTTACATGCACAAGATACCACGAATGACAAAATGAATGACACGGTTCAAAAGACAGCGACAATGCTACGCATCGCCGAACACAGTCACATGCGTTTACGAATCGATTATGTTGGGTGATTTTAGTGTCATAGATTGGGATTCCCATGAGAGTAGAAACAAACAGAACTCATGGTACAACAATTAAACAGTGGCAGCATTGTGCACCGCCGTTGTTGCAGCTTAATTGCAATTGTCTTTTCCATCAAATTCAGTTGAGTGCATTAGCGCGGACACATGATAAATAAAAATCATTCCTTAAATTAAATAGAGCGTTCATGTGAACAAACAATAAAATTGAATGGTTGCTTAAAGCAATATTAATTTTGTGCAACTTATAATACAACCCGTTCCTTTTAGTTTCATACCACTGACTGTATCGACTTAGTGGATAGCCATTTCATATGGGAATGTAGTAACGGAGCGAATAAAAATGAACAAAACGATTAAAAACATATTTCTAATCTTTTTCGCACCTCCGCGACGCATGTTTGTAAAATAATTTAATTATCCATAAATCTACTAAAAAAATCCTATTTTGCACCAACCGACAAAGCCGTGATAAAGTTTTAGTTTGTTTTTCCTAATTTTATTTCGCTACAAAAGCAAATAAATTTAATTATTTATAGCCAGAATTTGACGAATTCAATGCTTGGAAGCTGCTTTTGTTTCCTCAAAATTAGAACTTGTATAGCTCTTGATTTATATAGGTTGAATACATAATATCGTCAAAGTGCAAGGTTTTTTATAAACGGTATTCCCAACTACCATAGGGAGTGGGCGTTGTATCGTTTACTTTCCATTTTTTCCACTCTTACTCCTGTAGTTTTCACCTATATTGGTATCAAAGCCTTTCGTTCTATCTCTCTTGTTGCCAAGCTGAGACCAAGCAACCCATCTAACTGCGTTAAATTGCAGGTTCTTTGGATCTCATCTACTTGTTTCTTCTATGTAGGCATAAATATTTATTGTTCCACATTTTGATTCCCATCTTATCAAGACACTACAGCTTCAGGCAATATACGTTATAAAAAATTAACTTAACATTTCAAAGAGTCTCTACTGTAGTTGGGATTTCGCCACTCGTGGCGCTTAGCATTTTAAGAATATAACCTAAAATTAGACGTTAGTTGCCGGAAGAAAGTATATATTAGCACGAAAATTATCATAAAAAAACATGCACTAAATGAGACAGTTTATCTTTGTCCGACGAACCACTAACGAACGGGATTAATATCATTTCAGAATTTAAGATATTAATACATTAGCTTAATTCGTTTTTATTGATGTTTTGAATGCATTTAACTTAAAATAGCAGTCTGTTAAAACTAACTTGTGCAATGAGAGGCAAAATCTTGTATATAGACTGAAGAAATGCAGTGAATAATGTATAGTTTGTTCCATACAACGCGGATTTCTGTCGTCTATTTGCTTTTGAAGGGTTGTGACACACATTCACTTATAATTTGTTTTTTGCTTTATGTGACCGAAATGAAGCGGTATGGTCTGATGTTATTAATGATGAAACATACCGGTCGTAGTCAGGCCATAATATTTTGTGGCACATACTGCTGATAGGATTCTATAGCTATAATTACTTCCGCTATCGCTAGAAGTACAACTTACTTTGCACGACTTTACAACAGTGTAGCAGCTACCTAATCCAATACTAAACTTAATTTGGAAAACGCACAACAGTAGTTTTAATTGTTATTTAAGCTGTGTCTTTAAGTACAAATATTTATCACGACAGCAATGGACTAATAAAGTAATAAAATAATCTGCTGTGGGCAATAATGGAGCACTTGGCACCCAGAGAGAAATATAATGCGAAAACCCTATCTTTATACGCCGACTTAATGCCCTAAGAGATTAATACTGCACAGCACTCAGAGCCCGCGGTGGGGAAATGTTCTAACTGAAGTAAAGTTGCAACCTAAAGTGTAATCAAGACTCATTAAATATTTAACATTTAGGACCACCGAAAAACAACGGTATTAGTACTATTACTCGTTAGATATAAAATCGATTGATAACAGCTGAATGCGAGGTGGTTTCTGCGCATTGGAACTTATGTCAAAAGCAATTTGACATAATTTTATAAATACCTTTTGTACACGTCCAATTATCTGCGGAGCTTATTAATGTATATATATTTTAGTAGCATACCAATTTTAGAGAAGTATTTATATCTTAATCGTTTATTGTGGTGCATTATTCGGCAAACTCAAATCGGCGCCATAAATCGAACCTGGGCTGTTTTACTGTGATATGCGTAAGCAAACCACTGAGTTTTGTTTTATATGTTGCTCAGTTCCTCAAAACTTTGCCACATCGAGGTCACACATTTGTAACAGAATACATTGCATAGCTATGTGCTAACTGAGCTTGGTTGTGGGGTGTGCGTGTTGCGGTTTGCGACATTCCTTTAAAAAGGGTGAAGCAGTTCCTAAATACAATAGTGACTGGAATATGATATTGCGCAGCCAAACGATCTAGGATCAATCCACCCTTGCTGTAAATGTTTGCACAACTTGCTACGAAACGTACATTAATCTGCAACAGACTTAAGTAATCTCGCAGAACGAGCGCAAAACAAAATACGTGTAAGCATACGCATCACGTCAATACAAAAAATTCACCAAATCAGTAGTTATTGAGGAATTCGACGCAAGCGCGGTCGGACGGTCAGACAGACGGTGTCGATTTTTCCCCATCTGACGAAAACAAAAACGCTTCGCTTCGTTTAACAACACGCTGATGCAGTATTATCGATTTTTATAGTTATCATAGCGAATATGTAATTCCTGCGACTGATTTAAAAAATCGCCTTCGTCATTAAGACCAAACTTTTGAGCAAATGATCCCCATTTGATAGTTGCACCAATTCCTCCGATGAATAATGATCCAAAATAGGAAGCAAATTGTAGACAAGAGCAAAACGGATGTTGATATTCGTAAATACGACGAAATATAACAGTAAACAATGCGGCGAGTGTGCAGACGTTGCAAATTTTGAACGATGTGAATGTGTTATCGTCTATTGTCCTGTGATTAAATTATATTCTCAGAACTTTCAAATGGAATCATAAAAAGTATTTATTGTATATATTATAGATCTAAAACAGTGACATATATAAATAAAAAAATTTCACGTATCCCATATGCTTTACTGGGACCCTTAGGTTGACACGAACTTACAGCGTTTGCGTTGGTTTACCATGCCTGAACACGAAGGTCCATAAACTATCCTCAAGATGATTAATGCTTGCATGTCGCACGTTCTGTGCAATTTTAGCAGGTAAGATTTCGAACCGTCTGTACTTGAGGCGAAAACAAACCTTAAATTATTTTGGTCAAACGAAAACCTCATCACAGTTCGATTGCCGTAACGAGAAAGTGGATTAAACACTGCAATCCGACCAACTCAAAGCTGTGCAACAAAGGTAAACCATGCAGTTTAGCAGTCTCAAAACTGAGAAATTGCCTGCAGCTTCGAGGCACTGTGATGTTGTTCAGGTGTTACTTTTGTGAGCCCGCCAATGGGACACAAGGAGCGCTTGATAAACGTTCTTAGTAGAGAGTTTTATAAAGCAACGAGCATCCTGGTTTTTGATTGATTCTGACAATGGACTCTCCTTGCAATTGTTCCGGCTGTCGGAACGTGCCAAATTGTGCCGGTAAATTTGTTAGAACACAACGCGCTGTACAAAATGTTTTATGGTAAAATATATCGATAATATGACACTAGCACATAGCTGTATGCCATTTTATATAGCATTCAAACACGGGCTAGAGCTATCACATGAGACTTTGAAAAAATTTTGCTGCATTACAACTTAAATCTAGTGCCGAAATTATTTGGTAAGCAGTATTACCAGACAATATTTAGGACAAAAGAATGGTTACCAAGGTTCCACCCTCTAAATCCAAGGGCTGCCAACTAATCTAGTCCCTCGTTAGCCTAAACCACTAAGCGACTGATGTGCTTAGTAGCAGCGTCCCCGGCAACGCAAAAATAATACAAAATTCTAAACATCAGACAGCTTGATTTTATGTTTTTATGCCTATTGCAGTTTAAAAAGAACAAAGTCGTAAAGTTCCAGATAAAAATTTTAAGCTTTTTTAGGGGCAGGAGTTAAGGGCTTAAACATACCCTTTTATTTCAGCTTAACTTGTCCATGGAGTTGTTTATTACCAACATGAGCATATAATGAAGACACTCATTTTTCGGTTTTCTGTGGCCAAGTAAACCCATGTTCAAAAGCTCAGAGTTGTTTATTAACCGTGCCCAACTTGACTTGTTGTGTATATTAACAATTCTGGTCTACAATTCCACAAAATAAAAAATTTTACAAACGTCAATGATAAAAGTAATATAAGTCATTGCAATCAATTTTTTCTAAGACGGTGAAGTTGTGAGGTTAAAGCCGCATTATAAACAAGCTTCTGCCACATGTTATGCCGTAGTTTACAATTTAAAATTCATTATCAGTACCAATACCTGAAAAACATGAATGTTGTTACGGCAGACACCAGTGAACATGCGTAACGAGCACTGTATGGAAACACTGCTTCTTGATACAGTTTCATACTGCCTTCACCAAAAAATCCTTCTTGACCCTGCAATAGTACATTACGAATAGGTATATATTTGGACAACACAAAATATATTATAAAGGCACACACGCAAAGATTTTCCACCATATTTGCAGAAATAATGCAAAGGCAAACACGCGAAGATTTTCCACCCCATTTGCTGAAAAACACGAATGTTATGGCAGATACCAGCGAACGCGCGTAGCGAGCACTGTATACAAACATTGCTTCTTGATACAGTTTAATGTTGCCTTTACCAAAAAGTCCTTCTTCATCCTGCAATAGTACATTACAAATAGGTATATATTTAGACAAACACAAAATATATTATAAAGGCACACACGAATATTTTCCACCGCATTTGCAAAATCAAACTATGCCCACAGCAGACCACTCGCTATAGAATAAGCTTAACACGAAACAAAGCCGGCTGCAGAAAATTAAACATTGTTTAAAGTTTCCAGAATTAAATGATCTTTTGCTAAACTAAAAGCGTCAGATCAGTTGGTAAAGTTCGATCGGCTGTTTCTACGGATTCAAAATAGTGATCCTAAATAGCTGAACAACTAAAAAAGAGTAATCTATATATAGTGGATGAGTGAATCTTAGTACACATCGAAGTTGTCAAATAAAGAAATGTTTTTTACCAAAGTGTTCTACACATTTTTGTTTCTCTAAACTTTCAAACCGTCTAAAGTGTGAAATTTTACTGAGATTCTATCTTCTAGATGCAATTTTAAATTATTCTGTGATCCCTGTTCAATTTGGCAGAACTTAAACTTGTTCACTACACTGTAAACAGGCCCTGTTATCTAGACTTTGCAAATAAATAAAGATTTTAATACAACCTACAAAAACATGTTCTAACAAGGACAAGTTAGACAAGATAACACTTCAGCCAAACGGCATTCGTTTAACCAACAATTCAGCTTATTATAGTGCTAAAGAAATTTTCGACGACTCGAGAGAAACCTTTAAACTCTTATAACAAAAGCCATTATGGCACCGTTTGGAAAGATGCTTTATACTTCAGCTCAGCAAAATCTCGCATTGGCTAACCACTGAAACACTTAAAATCAAAATTTGTTAATGACTTACCTACTCTTAAAGAAATAGCAAAATATAAATGTGCCTATTATTTAGCAATTTACAATGATAAAATGCCCAAACTGACAAAAATACATTTGAATTGCAGTTTGTATTTTCCGAACATTAGATAAGTTTTACTCTTCCCGACATAAAATACGTGTGTCACGACATTTGCGTGTTATAACTGCCGTTTACCGAAGCTATGACGTTATGCTTCATAATCACTACAACTACATATTATAGATTTTACGAGAACCGTAAAATAAACGGTTCAACAAATTCCAGAACATTCAATCAGAATAACAATTGACAGAACCACTCACATAGTCGCTTGCATCAATATTGAGAAGTTCACCGTATATATAGCCAAGAAGGTATCGAGGATCAAATAAGAGTTCGTTGAATTGATATTGGAAGAAAGCGATACTTATAATACGAAATATACGTTCAATTGATACAAATGGCAATACAGGTTTTGTTACCATTTTTAGTATTCTAATAGATATAGCATATATATCATTATGACAGTGCAGAGCTCTGTTCGCTAAAATACTATTTGCGCACTTGCGCAGTAACATCATAAAGTAAAATATTATTCGAAATGTTTAAATTTATCAATTATTACCGTTGCGTTCACTCTAGGTAATACCTAACATTTATTCTACAACAAAGTTGGTTTCAACCTGTAGCTCCTGAACTCAAACATACTATGCCCGCATACAATGTTATGTTGTAGGCAAGAGTAGGCTTCATGTAATAATCATACACAGGTTGAGATATAGGTTCTACGTTCAATAGGGTACACCGCGAAATATACAAAATCAGAAATATAAATTTTGATATTTTAATAAAAATTATCAAAACTGGTCACATGCTAGTGTTTCAAATATCTACATTATGTATTGCGTAAATCGTGCAATTTTGTTACAACTCTTATAATTCAGCAACCAATAGAGGTGTCTGGCTAAATATATTTATTTGGACGCTTTTAATGCTACGCGTCTCCAACTGCAATACTAAACATATGTCTCAAGCCTTTTAAGAGCAAGGGTAAAACAAAAACCATAATAACACTAATTTCAGCCAGTTTTTAGTATTATCATTTGTAGCTTGGTTGTAAATCCAATCAAAGAGGTCAAATTTTTATAACAGATGTCACCTTAAGAGGCATTGACTACGGAAGTATCATCCCCTACAGAAGTCAATGTAGGAGGAAACAACAGGCAAATGTTAGGGCCAAATCAAAGAAAATTTTATTGAGTCTTTTCGGCTATAATCCCTCAACGCGGCTCAATTGTATCATTACATACCGTTCCAGCCGCATTAAAGCTGAGTCAAATGGTGCCAAATCAACACAATCTGTTCAAATGTTACGGAGTTACACGCTTTTAAGTGATAACCTAAGCCTTCTCGTAGCCTAAGCGGTTATCCCATGAATTACCCGAAACCGGTATCGGTGGCGTAGAGAGGGGACAGAGGGGCGCGTGTCCCCTGAGTGGTCATCGGGAGCACACGAAAGTTCCAGCTGCCTCACAAGCAGAAAAACAAAATTAAGAATTTTGATATGCAAAATTGTTTTTAACGCCTTATGCGGCATTCATGTTATAACGTCTTCGCTGTTTGGAACTTTTGTCCTCCTCTAATCACAACCATACTACATAGTCAGTCAGAGTCACACCCATACTCATAGATTAAACTAATTCCTGAGTGTATGCCACGAACCCCTAGCTAACTATATATTTATTTACGGTGCCGTACAATCTCTTAGTTACCAGTATCGGGCGTATTAGCAGTAACGGACGCAGTCTGCAGCTAAAAGCAGTGGTTAATCAGTTGCGTTGTTCAGTTTATTTATAATGTCAATATTTGTATCTAGACCATATGCATGTTGACATAGTTATGTCGCACCCTGTCAATAAAACTTCGAAGAGGGCCCAGTGCCTCACATCGTCGAAGTGACAATACCACTAGCTACCTACTGTTGAAAAATTTATAAAAAACTTGTGAGTAGCTGACACACCCTGTTGTAGACAGTATGGTTGACACTGTTTGGGGTACTTAAGTTCCAAAAGTTGTGAACATTATAACGTGAACAGCACTATTTCCCCTTCACAACGGTTATTTCAATCCTCCAAAAACATGGAATGACAGAATTCCGGAATATTAAAATGTAATATTTGATAAGAGAAGTTAAATTTTTTGAGAGTAATGTATTAAATTTGAGCAAACTAAATTAATCTATTTAGTAGGGGCCGCAGAGAGTTTTGTTTGCCGCAGGTGCCGCATACCGTCGCTACGCCACTTGCCGGTACCCTAAGCCGATATTCATTCAGCTGGTTTTGATACCATTTACTCATCTCGTCAAGTCGATTGCAGAGGTAATGGTTTAAAAATTTTATTATAAACTTAACTTTTCTCAAAAATTTTCGGTACCACGAAAGGGCCGTCGGTAACCAAAAAATCGAAAAAAAAGTTGCCATAGATATGACTGATTTTTTTCCCACTTTTTTCCCAAGTTCACCCCATTTTTTTGGTAATTTTATACCCTAAATTTTTGTTAATATTAGCTAAAGTTTTCAGCGCGCCTTAGGGGCGCAACGGCAGTTAGGGGTTTTGGCGCTTTCGGGAGAATATTACCTGAAGGGTGAGGAGTTCCGAACCTTAGGGTCACCCCCTATCGACACCTGTAGACAATATCGACATATTCTAAAAACCCATTTGACATGAATTTAAGTTGTATTTGTCCACAGCGCAAATCAGTATTAAGAGCTGATAGCTGTCTCGTAACTGGTTTAGCATTGCCTATTAAAAACCACGCAAAGCCGGAACAGTTGCGACGGCACATCGTCCCGTTATATTTAAATTAATAAAATCATGAAGTTATGGTAACGCGCAGAACATGTAGCAGCGCCACGTCTTTGGTATTGGATTGAATACCTTACCTTCGGCTAAAATGTGTAATTTCGTAACGAAACTAGAGCACTGCCATAGTTATAGAATTTTTCACCATCTTTGACACAGTGTGTGATCAGTGTAAATTGAGCAAATATGTTCCAGTGTGACAAAACTCGTCATACGCATCATAGAGTCTTCCACTTTAGCTCCCCACCAGACAAAAATTGATACAATTTTGCAGATATAGAGACAAAATTGATCAATTTTGCAGATACAGAGACATTGTTGGTACCACTGGACTCGACATGGCGAGGCCGTTCGATAAAAACGATAAAAAGTTTTCATGTTTTTTGGGTCACCAATGGTGCCCATGGAATCGAAAATTTATGGAAAAAATTATCTCCAGTAGCTATTATTTTGAAATTTTTATATGTCATTCGAAGCGCATTGAGGAGTTGTGCCAATTGATCATGATCAGCCGAGTCGGCACATAGGTTAAGGAGCAGAGGCCAGTTACGCGAAAGCCTAACCTTAAACCTTAGCCTAGTCGTTAACCCATGAATCTATTCAATTTATTTTCACTCAATTTGACTCATCGCGTTAATGCTGGTCGAATAGGTAATAAAATTAACCCTTTAGTTCTTAAATTGACACATTTGTGATAGCGTACATTGCAAAGCGGTACCGCTAGACGAGTTTGTCGTTCAACGCGCGCTTGCGCGTGCATTGTTTTTCGTTCATTTGTGAAATTCCTTAAGGAACCGAGCAACAGCTGCCAACGAGGCTCGCACCGTAACGAAATAGGTTAGATCCACGGCTGCAGCAAAAGTTTGTTCAAGACTGCAAGAAACACGCATTAAGAATGAAAGGGTTAAGTGTCTACCGAAAAACATTTTCCAAAGACATATTCGGAACTAAAGTGGGAACCCTTTGTAACAAAAAATAATTGAAAAAATTATCATAAATACGGTCCCAATGAGCCCTTTCCAGACTTTTCCCGTCGGTTGCAGTGGTAAAGTTCCAAACGTATCTCTGTTTCTTCAAAATTGACCAATTTTGGGGTTGATAGTAGGGTCAAGGAAAAATCCTACATCACATACATGCATCATGTCACTAGTCACATGAATTTCAATGATTTATCAAGAAAAAATTAGTGATACTTGAAACAAATATTGTACAGAATATAAACGAATTATATACATTTGTAGTTTTATACCTAATCTTGCTCCAAAAATCTCAGCCAATCCTACACATACCGAACAAATGTCATGGAGACAAGCAACGCGCAGTTTATATGCGGATCTGTTTAAAATTTGATGTATCACATGAACTCATCTATGAAAAATTCTATTTTGTTTCGGTAATATTTGCTTCAGAACATTTATATCCATTTTAAACAGTAAACGCCTGGAAAATTACTGGTTACTATACTTGCTGTCCAGTAAAAAGGCAGCCAGTCAGTAACCAGTCGTCCCTGGTGCCTCATATGCCCCTGTCATGGCCGTAACCACAAGCTAAAAATTGAGCGGTCGAAACAAAATTAAAAATGACCACAAGCTAAAAATTGAGAGGGTTATGTTGGGGTATGTATAATAAGTGGATGAGAAACGGGGTATAGCTGATTGACATACCGGGACCGGATAGTTTTAGACAGGGTCGTAGGCTAAAAACTGCTGAGGACCAGACCCTACTGCCCAATAATAGTTATGCCCCTAGCTGCTATCTAAATTACGGGAAATCACATGCCAAGCTTAAGTCCAAGACAGTTTTAACAAACGACATCGTTGCATCAGCGACGGTATACGATTCGTAGTCGACAGAACAATAGGTCCAGACCGCGACGCGATTAGTGTTGCATATATACGCAATTTTAAGCCAGAAAAAGCAGCGATCATATGATACTGCGTCCCGATAAACATACCGCCGTGTACAGAAAAGGAAACGGATTCTGGTACAGTTCCACGCCGAGCGTTTGTACGGCTTTCACCGTGTCCGGGCAGGACACACGTCTTGTAGTTATTACAAATATTTCTATGAACATGTTTTAAATCATAGGTGATGGGGTGTAATGGAGTTTACCTCCATAAGGGTCGAGCACCCACCAAGCCATATTTACTCTGCCTGAAGATTCCTCACCCCCTCTCCAACTCCACCAAAGGACCTTCCCGCCGCAGTCCATCTACCCCTCATTCGACTGACCTTCGACAGCTATGTTTTAAACCCAAACTTCGGCCAAATACAGTGCGTGCACTAAAACATAAACACAGCTATTAATAACGTAATACATTGAGCAATTGGCATATATAAAAAATACTGCTGTGTTGTAGATCTGTTAACTACGAGGAAACATAAAATTATATTTGGAAATTTCAAACTGTCAGTACATCATCGTTACTTTACAACATAGTATCACTCGCCATACAATCTGCTAAGACAGTGTACAATATGCATATTCTACTATGTACAGTTCGCTTTTTTTAAGTTTTAAACGAAATTTGCGATCAGAAAATTTCAATTCGCATAAAAATACTATGTTTTTATAAACAAAATAACTTTAAATCCAGGAACAGATGAAAAGAAACATAACCTAAAAGCAATGAACTAGTGTAACAGTCCGTTTTTCTGCGAGTCTTCAAAAGGATTGAAAATCAAATCTTTATCATTGTTTGGAGAACACGAGACCGGTGGAACGTGATTGCGGGTCCAGCATTATCGTGCTTTTGTGTAAATAAATAAAATCATTGTGTAATCATGCTATCGATGTTTTTGCTCTCCAGCCGTATGCCGGCTCAATATGATCCTTGACGGATGTAAGACCATAGGCGCAAATCCTGGGGGGGCCGGGGGGGGCCCGGGCCCCCCAATAATTCGCTGTGCCGACAGCAAAAATTTCACGTATCTACTGGACCAAATCTCAAATCGCAAAATTATTGTTTGTCATTGAGCAGCTTGAATGTTTAAACGTTGCTGTTCAAGGTTCTACTCAGACTCTCTCAGGCATGAGCACAGCTGTAAACATGGTCATTCAAGATCTCAGATCCCAGAGAAATGAGACTGTGTTTCACAGGCTATTTTCGGAAGCACAGGCAAAATGCGAAGAGTTAGATTTGTGTCCTATAACTTTGCCGAGGCAGCGACAGGCAAATCCTCGTTACGCTGGTTCCTCGGCTGCTCATTGCCACCAAACAGCTGAAGACTACTACCGACAGGAGTTCTACAAAGTGGTAGACACTGCGACCTCCCAGCTTATTGAGCGGTTCGACCAGGCCGATTTGAGCATCTATGGCCAACTGGAGTCAGCTCTAGTGAGCGGCGAAGTCAATGACGCCACTTCTGCCTATCCTGTAGTTATCAAACCAACTGCAGGTCCAACTGCGCCTATTCCGCGGTCAACATCATTACCAAAATCTGAAAGAGGCCATCGACGTGTTTCGAATGCTGTCACCGGAGGCTCGCAAAATGCTCAGCGCTGTCGAGGAGCTTATTCGTCTTTGTGTTGTATTGCCAGCATCGTCGTGTGAAGCTGAACGGTCTTTCAGTTCGCTTCGCAGGCTGTTCACATGGCTTAGGTCAACAATGTCCCAGAGGCGGCTCAGTAACGCGGCTGTCTGCCACTGCCATCAGGAACGGTTGGACTCACTTGACATTGATGCCGTTACTCGGGAATTTGCGTCGAAGACAGAGATCCGGCGAAATACTTTCGGGAACTGAACAGAAGGTAAATACTGGATTTGATACATTTAACAAAAATTTAAACATATAATGTTTTATGTATACCAAATATGGGTACCTTGGGCCCCCCAATGTTTAGCACAGATTTGCGCCATTGTGTAAGACAAATCAAACCAAGGAAATTCAAGGACTCTACTTCATTCAGGTTTGGTCCCCGAATCAAACCAAGGAAATTGAAGGACTCGACTTCATTCAGGTATGGTCCCCGAATCAAACCAAGGAAATTGAAGGACTCTACTTCATTCAGGTATGCGAATCAAACCAAGGAAATTGAAGGACTCTACTTCATTCAGGTATGGTCCCCGAATCAAACCAAGGAAATTGAAGGACTCTACTTCATTCAGGTATGCGAATCAAACCAAGGAAATTGAAGGACTCTACTTCATTCAGGTATGGTCCCCGAATCAAACCAAGGAAATTGAAGGACTCTACTTCATTCAGGTATGCGAATCAAACCAAGGAAATTGAAGGACTCTACTTCATTCAGGTATGGTCCCCGAATCAAACCAAGGAAATTGAAGGACTCTACTTCATTCAGGTATGGTCCCCGCCTGAACGAATCGTGCTTATCGATAGTGTTTGTGTAGTTAAATTTAATGAATGTGTATATTTTGTAGCAGTTGCGCGCATGCTGGGACTGGACCATGGACTCTGAGCGGAATTTGTAATTTAATCATGTTTTTGGTCTTTCATCGATCTCGACCCGGGAATCATCAGCAACAAAATTTTTTTATAACCAAAATCCGTAATAACGGACGCAAATATCGTGTATTTTATAAGTATATTAATAAGAAAGCATTATTATCGATTATTATTGAATGTTATATATGTGTGTGGGTAGCAATCCAGAGCCAATCAGACTGGAATAAGCGGAAGTGGCAGAAAATCTATTAAGAATGCCAAGCGGGTACTGTGACCTTACGGTCCGAGTCGTCTTTATTACTGAAAAAACCGTAGTAATGTTATAAATAGAGTGTTGTAACAATAAGACAAACTAAAACAAGCGGACATCTCTTAACGATAAATTTTGAGGCTTAAGTTGTCGTTAAGAGCTACCGATGATAAGGGATATCTAATACAGCCACTAAGAGTCGCGAAAAGTATCACAGGATTCACCAAAAACACACCAGTATCTGATTAAAGACCCTACTTTAACCGTAAAAACGTCCCATTTTCAAAAGCCCTGAGTGCACCAGAATTTCAAAGTTCTCAGATTTTGGGGGCTCAATACCATGACCGGAGGGCCCTAACAGGCCTCTATAAGCTAATTAATGGACATTAATAAAATATTTTTTTACTCGCAGACGATCAGCCAGAACAAAATTCTGGCCTAGTTCCCGGCCGTCTGCTGCTTTTTAGAACTCTTAAAAATGCACTTTTAACACATTTATATTATAAATATTTCTTTGCGCTGGTCGCAGTAATGAGTTGCTCGGAAAATTTTCGCCCGAACAGGGCGAGGTTTAGGTTGTTTTGTGACTCTTGGCACAGCTCAGCCAATATATACCTATCGTGTCGGCTTCTGTCTTGTTGTTGTCATTACAGCAAGCGGCGGCGCGTTTGAACCGCGAGCACTGTTGGCAGCGTCCGTCTTACGCTCAATAGCTTATTACATGTTTCGGGCGCTTTCAATTTATATGTGGTATATTTCTTCTTATATTTTCGAATCCTTAAAAGTATAAAAGTATAATTTTATATTTTAAAAGTTTACCTTTCGCGATATTGAGAGACAAAATGAAGGAAATAGATTAAGCGAGAGACACACATAAGGCGGTCTGACGATGCAACATCCATACCAGTTGGCTTCTAAAGCGACAAGACCAGTTGTCGCTGGGATACACTTTGTCACGTTCGTGAGCGTGGGATTTGGCGTGTAATTTTCGGCTGTTTCTGTCAAATTGCCTTGCGTTTACACTCGGCTTAGCTTCCTGTCCGTGGAGCATGGGAGAGGCGTCGGGTCCGTTTGTTTTTTTATTCATAACTCAGACAAATTGGAGACAAGATCTGTTTTAGTTTTTGTGATTTTTCTGTGCCGGCTGATTTCCCCAGCGCTCATGATGGTTCCGAGAGCGCTGGACTTGTTGGAAGTGTTGGGTATTGCTGTTAATACTGTAATGTATGAAAGCGTGCATTTTAAATTATAGTCGCAGGGGGAGATGTACAAACATTTTATAACAGTGTATTAATGTTAATTTCGTGCCATGTTTTACCTATGTATGGATTCTCAACGTCAGCATCTAGTGATAGTTTATCTGGTTAAAAATATAATTGCAGTTCTCGTCTAGTATTAAGCTCTTTGACTTTTGGCTCACAATTGGTGCTCTGCTTGCCTTTCCGGTTCAAGCGGCATGGTTTTGAAGCCTCGTCTGTTCCGGCTTTGGGCGTTTCAAAATTGAGTGGGAATGGAAATAGGGGCATTTGGATTGTTCCATACATTTATATATATGTATATATAGATGGTCCTGAATTATCTAAGCATATCTCCCCTAGAAAACAATGAGAGGAATTGGATGAATCTAATCTGAACTATCTCTGCATCATTTAGGCTCGATCGTAGCTTCCGTAGAGTCAAAATCCCCTATCTTCGGTACTGTTTTGCACAAATCAGAAGCCGTGAAAATACGGTGAACTTATTACAAATAAAGAGCACTGAGCAGTGGTTTTAAGCCTTATTGGAATATCGTTAATAACTTTAAACGCGAAGGGACTCAAGATTATAGGCTCGACAGTTAATGTAGGGACCCATCAAATCCTTGCTATAAAGTAGGCTAGAACGTTTTGGTGAAATGAAAAGTTACGTTGATGTACAAAACCAAATCATAGTAAACTTTACTTCTTGTGATCCAAAATCCGCCACTCAAAATTTCATAGAGGGAAGAGTGCGTGCGTCGTCAATCGGGGTCTTGTTCTGTACTAGGTTGAGTCTCGGCGATCTGAAAGCCCTGCAAGAGATTCCTGAATCGCAGTATAATGCTTGAGTACTCGGGATGTCCGTTCCAAACCTCCAGCAAACAAGTGGGCACCCGTTTTATTTGTCTCTGGCTATACAGTTTTTAGTACAAAGTGAGGGTTTTCTCGGAAGAGCCTTACATATTTCAGCTCCCATTCAGGCTTATATAAAATTGCTTCTTTTGTTCGTTCGTTCGAAAATAATGCTGACCACCGTGACCGCCTAGCATAGGTCGCAGGTAAGCGCGAGAGAGACTCATGTACCCGATCTGAAACGTGTTCTACGCCTGACCATCGGAAAGTCCCTCTCTTCGAACCTAAACCGAATAAATAAAAAATAGAAAATTTGGTGCGTGCGTTGGAAATAAACGTCATCAACATTCGGAAATTTTTCGCCGAGTGAATCATTCAAAATTGTGTACCAGAATAATTGGAAGCAACAGTGACAGTATAAATTACATGCTGAATCTCGTTTGAGGGCTAGCACTCGTAAGTGTGTAATTTTGGCAACTATAATGCATATAAATCAGCGGCGCAGCACGATGTTCGAAAGTGGGGGGACTCAAAATGGGGACTTAAGGGAAAATTTTTCTTCGGAATGTGGTCATACTGTGTACCATTCGACTCAGCTTGATGAGAGAAATCTACTGGTATATAGTGTATTGAAATCTACGGCACTGTTAGAAAGTTATGATGGCCCAAGTAACCCTGAGGGGCGGTACGTTACAACGTTAGAAAAAGTAACAGCTTAGAGTTGGGGATTCGGGGGGCGGCAGCCCACGACTTAGGCTTAAGCTTAGTGTTTGTCTGATATAACGACCTTAGCTTAGGCTAAGACTAACGCTTACGCTTAGTATATCGAGAACGGCATGGCTTGCATTTTATTTTCGCGAAATTTTTGCATAAGCCATAGGCGGACCATATTACGGAGAAAAAAATTTTGGGTTCGCAAGGGGGACCATTGGGACTTCAAAAATCGGAAAAACAATTTTCATGGATATGGGTGGAATGGGGATCTTGTGAACCGCCTCATCGCGCTAAATCAAGTGATACCAAAATCAACTCTGTATCTTCAAAATTGACCAAATTCGGGCTTGAGGGATAACGGAAAAGAACCTAAATATATATAATATATATCTATAATAACCTGTAGCTCAAAAAGTGGGGGACCTCACTCAGTGAAGAGGTCCCCGCCACTGCCATAACTGGGGGGAACGGCCCCCCCGCCCCCCCCCGCGTGCTGCGCCGCTGATATAAATAATGTCAAATAATATCAAATGTAGTTGTTGACCGCAGGGTGCTGCGAAAAATAAACATGTAATGTGTTTCGTTTTGACCTAAACCGATAACCAGTATGGCGAAGCCAAAGGCCGGCGATTCACTGGCATAAACGAGAAGAGCATTGTTGAGCATACGAATCAATTTAGGTTTAACCTTTATTATAGACTTGAAACAATATAGAAAGTTGCACTAGTGAAAGTGATATTAGCATACATTTATAAAACCTTGATATGGTAGCGAGCCCTGGAAGCAGATCTCAGGCAACAGAGAATGCCGCTGCATTTTCATATAATATTCAAAGAGTGACGATTCAAAATCACAGAAATCATATGCGATTAAACAGAACAAGGGAATCGAACAATCGGAAAAATCGGTTGCCCACATTCTGGGGTAGCCTGCACCCATTGAGGAGACGGGTTTCGGTAGTGGCCAGACTCTCTGTGGGTGAGACTCGGGTTTTGGGACGGCTCTTACTTTTAAGGGGTGTCCTCGGGATAAAAATAGGCCAGACTGGGTGACCTTTCCAAAAAATTTACCCACAGGAAGCCTTCCATGGCAAAGAAGGCATGTATATCCCTCCCGGTATAGGTGGGTAACCTTTCTTAACCGTACTACCGTTTAGGTTTATATTGAGATTGTGATTGTTTCAAGGTCAAGGGAAATATTCCCCCGATTCCCTTGTCATAATGCCGGAGTTCACTTTAGGTGCGTACACCAAGGTTGCTCTTTTGTTACAATCACGAACTTATATGCACAGGAATTCGCGTTCACATTTTTGAAATTGGTATTCCAATTTTTGTGAAAGCGAACATGCGCTAAAGCGGTGTACGAATGATGTTTGCGTTTGTGTACATTTGTCCGTTTCGCATGTTTGTCCGCGTTCATCAAATGATATTTTGAATCAGACATCAATGTTCGCGGTCTATTTGTGTGTTATAATATACGAGAAACAATTGGTAATCGCGTATACACTTATACGATGTTAGCAAAATGCGATTCTAAATCCCAAAATAGTGTTCGCAAACAGAGTTGCTGCATCGAAATCGTGTACGAGTACATAAGACAAAATCGTTATTTATTCGCGTTCATCGGTTTTACGATCATGAACTGCCTTGACAAAAGAACGACCCAGGAGTATGCACCTAAAGTGGACTTGACTAAAGCGAACGGCACTTACCAATAGATTATTAGCACCACCAGTGTTCGACCAATCAAAACCAAAAATTAATTCCGTCTTAAATTTAAATATCATACCCACCGGTGTTAAATCACTTGGAATTTAAGTACAAAAAAGGGAGGTGAGAGAAATATCAATATTATAGGTATTTGTACCTCAAACAAACACACGAGATCTGTGCCTCCAAGATATCAGCTCCACCTGTGTTTAAACTTTCGATCACGCTATGTGGCACAAACCAAAATTATAAATATCAACTTCTCCACTGTTCATGGAAAATATTCAGGAACGCAGATCCCCAATCTAGACGGTAAAAATAAGGGATTGGCGGGTTATCATTATTACCTGTGAGCGGCTTGAGGTATGGCCGTCCATCGGGACACCTCTAACACCACTAACACGTGGATCAAAATAGGGCTGAACATTCCGGTAAACCAGCCTGCGGCCTGCTAAGCTAACCGCTTCCCTTAGGTTGACTTTCGATTCTCCGGAGAGTCGGGGAACCCGTGATTGTAAGGGCACAATAGTGAAAAAAGTGGTACAGCTGGGTACGGCTTGAACTAGTCCTGGTACATATAAATAGTGTAAACAAAGCAGTAAAGTGTCATTCTATATTTGGGGCAACACGAAAGCCCTTATAGGAATGACGTGTGGTTACAGGATAGGTTCATAGGACAACGTAAACCCGCTCGAGCAGGTTAATTGGTTATCAGTAAGAGATTCAAATTGATTTCCGATGTTTCTGGCTGTCGTTGAGACATAATCAGTTCACTCGAGTTGATAAATGTTTTGAAGGCTTATTGTGCGAGTTGGGTTCAGTGTATTGGTGCCTGTAAGCACAGTCCTAGAGATATGAATCTGGTTCATACGTGACAAGGACACACCGGATCGTTCTGCCCTTTATCTGACGAGTTGGGTCTCGGTCATCGGACATGGTCGTATATTTGGTTGGCTTTTAAGCCCAAAACTTGAAATTTCTACGGAGGCTGTGAAAGCTGGACCGTGCTAGCTTACTGAATTGTATAAAAAAAATCTAGCAATATGTTAGTAGTTCGATAGAGCTGACGGGGACGATGGGGAATGACTCCATGAGTCTAATATTAATTTGTTGTATCCGTGAACGTTTCTGCTAACGTTGGTGCGGAACCACTATTTAAGGATGTTAGTTAGCCATATTCCTATTGCCAGGCGAATTGAATTAGTGGATTATTTCTTGGCACTTTACTTATTGGTAACGGAAACGTTAGCCTATTTGGCAAAATCGACGTTATAGTGCCGTTATAGGTGGGAATCATTTGCTAATGTTCTGCCCTTAATTAAAATTTGCCCGTACTGGTTATCTAAATGCAATTGTCGCGCAACGGCTACCATTTTCCGCACCTCGTATCAATAACTTAGATAAAGTCCGCCAAAGTTTCGCGGTGAGCACAGTCTAGTTGAGCACAGGTCAACGTCACGTCTGCCGAACTAATGAACGCTAAAGCGGCCAGTATTTTCGGCAACCACCGTGTAGCATTTGCGCAAGAGTCTCGTCGAAACGAGCGTTACAAAAGGATTACTTGAAAATGCATTATTTACGATAAGATGCGTGCGCTAGGGCCAAATTATGTCACGCGTCCAACTCAACTAGTTCGAGTGAACTATGGCTTAGCCGGGACTACTATGGTACATTTTTATAGCTTAGGTAGTCTTAATGTGACAAACAGGGAGCTTAGCTAGGCTCTGCGTGACAAACGGGTCGTCCAACTGAACTGTCAATTGAGAAATTTCATTTAGTATTATGCTTAGTGTAATAGCATTTTGTTCTGTAGTATTTTCACATTAATTCTAAGTTATATATTTGTTTTAATATATACAATTAACGTTTTAAGCTGTGTGCCGCTTCCGGGGCATTATTTAGATACGTATAATTAAACGTAATGTTCGCGGACTAAATAGCCTCTTTCTTAAGTTATAGAGCTCAGCTGAACGCCTCGTGAGAAAAGCACGGTCCGGCTCGACGCTCGACGACAAATGCATAGCCTAGCTAGGCTATTCAAAATTTTCATAGTCGAGCTGGACTGTATGCGTGACATAGCAGCTAGCCCATTTTAACGCGTGACATAGCAGCTAGCCCATTTTAACGCGTGACATAATTAGGACCATGCGCACGCATTTTATTGTAAATGATGCATAATGATCAGCCAACGGGTATTTATGCAGTGGTCACTATATAACTATTATCTGTCAAGCTCAAGAGGGTCTTTTTTCCACGCCTACTTCGCGGTGCCCTTTACCACCGGTGTGGTTTAGCTACATAGTAGATAGGGACGGTAGAAATCCCGTTAATCCATTTATGCAGTGGTCACTATATAACTATTACTTGTTTTTGACTGTGTAAAATTATATTATTGATCTGACAAATAGCATCTGTGTTGTTTCATTATTAGCTATTATCAATGTGAACTGCAAAGTAATCAAACGTTTGTGTATAGTGCGCGTACCTCCCGGTTTGGAAGTGAAGCCCAACTAACCAATAATTGCATCCAAATTTTTCGTGAGCCGCGGAAATTAGGGTCGTCGATACACAGGAAGTTAACAGACTAAGTTAATACATGGTCGTAACGTGAACTTTGTCCTAGTTCTTTAATTTTATCGTTCTGAAAAGTAAGTGGTATATAGTCCCAACTACTTAGACCCGAATTGTATTTACGCGACCCCGGAGTAAGAAGGAAGAACCAGGCTGGTTCAAGGAATTTGTTTGCGAATTTTGGTGTGTTTTAGGTAGGAATACGTGTAACAGAGCAAATCAGGCATTGCGAATACTTCAGATAACCAGTAACATATTTTAAGGACTAGGTAAACAAGAATCGAATTCGACGCTGCGAGTGCCAAACAGCAGATTATGCTGATAAAGTAAACACTTATATGCGGATATATTTTATCTTCTTCGTTGGGGTCGGAATTTGACATGAAAACGGATTCAAATAGGTCAGTACCAGCGAGCGCAAACCGAGTGCTAATACGAAACCCATCTGGAGCTAGTAATATTGGAAAATGGAAGTACCGCGGCGGCTCTTAGTACAACTAGATCAGGATCTGCAAACTTGGGAAACCCTTTGGTAGCAATGTTGCAGCAATTGATACAGTGGACATCAACAGCGCCTGAAATACACTTGCGGGACATTCTGCCATTTTCGAGAGCTCATTGTCAAGGCTTTGACACCTGGCTAACAACTTACGACAGTTTGACTGATGCGAATTGGCGGACACCATAACAAAAGCTAACCTGCTTTGCAACCGTATTAAAAGATGAGGAGCTCTCGATACATGAGAATTTTGCTGAGTGGCAAAAGCAGACGTACACGGACGGCCCTTATCTACAACATGGGCTTCGTATACTTATGTTCGCAACGGGACCAAACCGCGTTGACCTCACTGTGCATGCGTGTTCATGGAGATAAGGATTCGGTCCCCATGTGAGACCTGGTACGTTTACATCTGGATGATAAGGCATTTACCGAGGTTAAATGATACCGTGATGGAGACGTTTTTACGATAAAAGCTAAGAGCAATACGTAACTGAACAA
>JASANE010010431.1:0-16562 GCA_030248225.1 Trileptium ribeirensis
TACGTAATGGCCTTTATTGACCAGTTCACGAAACTAGTAATTGCTGCTGCTTTACCTGACCAAACCGCTAAGAGCGTAGCTAAGGTTTTCGTCGAAGACGTGGTGTGCCGCTATGGCGCACCTGAAGAGTTAGTCTCCGACCGAGGCGGATGTTTCGTCTCAGAAGTAATGGAAGCTTTGTGCGCTAGACTACATACGTTTAAACGCGAAACCTTAAGTAATAATCCGCAGGCAAATGGAGAGATCGAACGCTTTAATTGTACTCTGCTATTTCTCCTAAGAGTAGCATTGCCTGAAAAGGACCATACTACATGGGACGAAGTTCTGCCGTATTGCATCATGTCCTACAATTCAGCCGTACACGCTTCCACGCATTATCCGCCATTTATGCTCATGCACGGATTCCAACCCCGAGTGCCGAGTGGAATCGAAACACAAACTGATTGGGGACGCTACCCCGGAGCGGAAGCATATCGTGCTAATGTGCAACGGTGGTTGGCCACCATCCGGAATCGAGCCTATCGATCCATGCAATCCGCTCGGGAATACAGAAAACGTTATTACAATCGCAAGATCAAGGTACCTGACTATCGAGTTAATGAATATGTATGGGTCTATCGATACTACACGACACCAGGACTATCGCGCAAACTAGAACGTAGGTGGTGTGGACCATACCAAATTACTAAAATAATGCTGCCTTGCATTTGCGTTAATCTCCCCGGACAACCCAATGCTTCCGATCGCGTCGTTCACATAAATCGCACCAAACCATGCTATCGCCCGCTAAGCAGTTTCCCCGACATGGCTGATTTACTCAAAGCTGTCCCTCCTGCGTACATAGAGGCTGCACTACAGGAACCCGGAGAGACTATCCTCGCTGACAAATATTTCGCCAGGGAATTACAGGCTGCAGATCCAGAAGCAGTAGGACGGTTGCGCCAGGAGATTGATGGTGCCTCCAACGTCGCCAGTGTAGAGATTGGAGAACCTAACTTAGAATACACGCAAGCGCAGGCAGACATACACCGCGCCGCAGTAGAACGGCTGACCATTCAGGCTCAAGGCTCCTCCGTAGCCCCGCAACAAAACAGACGTTCTCTATGTGACACTGACAGAACCCCAGACACCGAATGGCCTGCAATATCACAGGAACTCGCAACCTTAGACCCCGCTAAGTTACCTTACGCGCTTGACAAACCCCCTGGCACTTTCTCGCCGGAATATGGACAACACACTGCACCAATAACCCTACGAGAACAGGATCGAGCTGTTCGGACTGACGAGCCTACAAGGCCCCTAACGGTGAAGCGCTCAGAAAACGGTCGCGCACTACGACCATTCAATGTTAATGACTTATGTCTCGTGGAATTACTCGCTTCACAGGATCCGGACGAACACTCGCCCCACACTCCAGAACAAGCTGCATCTCCAACTTCAGCCGTTGAACAGGCTGTCCAGACCTCGCCTCTTACGCCTGCCCAACGTCGAACTGCTATCGCTACCCAAACATCCCGCACTCCCCAGACTGAATCGGACAAGCCAATGACACCATACCACACCTATCGCGAGCCTATAGCGCCATACGAACAACCCTATCCCAAACCTCGTCAGGCATACTCCGCTCCACCTACACCACTTCCACACACTCCCCTAATGACGCTGGGATTCGAAGCCACAATAGAGGACTATGTGCCAGACGAATGGCTCACACCATATTACACCCCTCCTAGACCACAACCCGCGAAATCCGCCCCGGAAAGTAGCCAACCTCCACCGGAACCTGCACCAACACCGAAACCTAAGCCTAAACCACGACGGAAGCCAACTAGGACTCTCGCGCCGACTAGTGGACCAGTGTCATCCATAGGCTCGGAGACCACCTCACCCGAAACAACCGATTCCCCGACACCACCTCACCGGTGGACAATCCCACCCCTACTGTCACCCCTAATGGAGCATGGAACTAAGGATACACAGCTGCCATCCTTTGGTCGATGGACCACCCGAGGACAAAATGAGTTAGCACAGTGGGAATGGGAAATGCAGGAAATAAGGAGGAAACGAGAGGAGGCCGCTCGCGCCCGAGGGGAAATACAGTATGCCACCGAACTGACGGAGTACATAAGGGGATCTCCCATACAATACATTCCCTCGGAAGACAAATAGCAGCCGACGGGATTGTGGAAGAATTCATTGAAAGTTTAGCTCGACAACGTGAAGCAAGTAAACAGAGCACAAGTAAACAACGCCGACCTCCCGAGTCTTCGGAAGGCGGTCGACCGAAGCGATTACGACCACGGACTGTCGAAAAGGACAATGAAACAATATCAACCATTGGCGAATCAACCAAGGGCTCCTCTACCGGGAGGAAGGGAGGCGCCGCCGCGCAGCGCTCCCTCCACCCTCAAGGGAGTCCCAACTCAACCATCACGCTGCAAACCACGTAGACAAACCCCAGCCAGACCCAATCACAAGTTAGTTGGGAAGACGAGGAGGACGAGGTACCTCTTAGTCAACTTTTACCGGGACCCCGCCGAAGGCCCCACTTCGAACTCGACCTTCCAACGGAGGAGAGTGAGGGATCTCCTGAGATGGGACCCTCCGTACGCCCAGTAAAGGAGAGGGAAGAGCCCCCTCAACCTATTCGCCGACAGCCACATAGACAAGCCAGGGACCGTTATCGTTGGTATGAAGAATATATACCACATGGAGAAGAAGCTCGAGTCATAATGCCACGTCTCAACCCCCGGAGTTTAAAACCCCAGACTACGGCACCAGCTCGACGGACTATACCTCTCGCCCCACCGACTAGACATCGTGACCCTGTTATGCCAATGGACTCATCTGGTAGTGCTCGTGCACGGCACGACATGTTTGAGCCTTTTAGGGATATATTTGACGAACAGGACATCGAGGACATGCTATCCGCACATCCCGACTTGGAGCCTGACGAGGACAATGGACAAAGACAATTACAACCCGAAGATATCGGATTGGAGGTGGTCCGACCTCGTAGACAGCCGCCTCGTGAGAGACGGTTGTAACGTTTAAATCACTCGAGAAACATCCCCAGAAAACTGGAGCTCCCGCTACCAATCTCCCTCAAGAACCGCCACTAATGGCGATGAATACTATTGCAGCAATCACCAATTCGAAGGACTCAACGATATGGAACAACTTCCGCAACCTCGTGTGCCATTCTACACCATCAATTACGCGGCTCCGATTGAAACGTTCCTGTCCAAAGGCACACGATGGCCGGAACTTTCTAACATGGCTCCGTTAGGCCAAACAATAAATCAATATTCCATCGAATATGCCTCAACGGAGCAAGGATATCAGCTCCTCGTCACGTATTTATTCGACGAGGAACAGGCGAAACCAGACATATCGGACTTGAAAATGGGAGCTCGAGACGTAAATGCCATTTCTCGTCGGAACAAACAGAAGCTCCTTGACCCGGAAACAACCGAGCGCCTCCGCCCAGTACTCCCTCACCTCATGCGGACGGTGCTAATGGAAAAGTTCAAAATTCCTCGGTTCAGAAACGCCCTACTCGCCACAGGGCACGCTCAATTGCTCGAGGCAAACCGGTCCGATTCATTCTGGGGAATCAGTCTAGGGCCGGAAGATATCACGTTCGGCAAAGACCGCGACCATGCCATAACGCTATGGGCCGTCTATTGGAGGAAGTTCGATCCTTCCTCCGACATAACGTCGCCACTTGGCCAACTGTCTTGATTCTGGGCGACTCATTAGCGGCGCCCTTGGTCGATATGGCCGCATCGAAAGGGTGGTTCGCCCTAGCATGGCCAGGAGCCACCATGCAATTCCTAGTCCGGTTGGCGACATGCATCGCAACGCCGCAAACCAAGACAATCATGATTCTTGGTGGCTATAAAGCGGCCCTGCGATCGAAGCCGCACGAATGTCGTTTGCTGGACACTCCCAGCAGACTCATGCGTCGAGTGCCCCGTTATATATGCTCATTCGACTACCTGCTCAATGATGGAGCCCGAGCAATTATGGCTCCGCCCCCACCACATTGGGACATCGGACAGGACAATACGGCTGAATGGCACGACGAATTCACTAAACTCTTCCAGGACATTAAATGGCAGTTCCCTGACAGAATGCGGAAATCGTCGATGCCAGACTACCCACGCGAACTAGGAGATTCGGGCGCATGGAAGACCACCACCGACAGCAGCGAAATTGGGGAGCCTAGCATTGCCGAGCCTTATATCGGGTATTTCCATAAATGGGTGCAATAGAACCTAACATCCAACCACTGGGAGTGAAACAATAAGGTTGAAATCCTGATATGACCATGTTACCGCTGACTATTCGGAAATTTTTTTGTATTTTGCCACAATGAACCGTCAATCAACCCTGCGGTAAACCTGAACAGGATGTACGATACGGAGTAGTTATGGTTACATAATCATGTACCAGTTATATATATGTCGTATTTGATAACCTATCTTAAATCTATTTTGATCGTTTCATATGCGTATTTATGTATATATACCATGGCACCACGGCAAGAATAATTGAAGAAAGCGATTTTTGACCAGGCGGAAAATTCTTTGAAAACCTAGTGCAAAGTCCTTTTCGCCCCCCCCCCCTTAAAATATAAGAGGAGGACTTTTCATTTCGGAGCAGAAACCGCTAGGATGAGGACTTTTCATTTCAGGAGCAGAAACCGCTAGGATGAGGACTTTTCATTTCAGGAGCAGAAACCGCTAGGATCCTAGGACTCGCCGGAATTTGGCTAAGTTTGAGCCCGATAAACATTTTTTAATTCTTGGATCGTAGACCATAGTCTACCAATCGGTAGTACGACAATCCTTTTTGAAGGGGTCTTAGTCGTTGGAGACCCCAGTGTAGGCATGAACTTTGATCATTAGAAATTAACTAGAGAACATTGTTTCCAGCCCGAATAATTAAGTCCGAAAATTTCCATTTAAAAATATAAGAGATGCAACAGGCCCGTTCCGGCCCGTTACGTGTCTTTTACATGATTTTGACGTTGAACTTACTCAAACACGCCTCAAATCGGACTGGACAAAAGGGTGCGGGAACAAGGTTTTCTTGTGTTCCATGGTGCCGTGGTTATGGATAATTGTGCTGTTCGTCACTGTATTGCATGTATATTCTGCCATTGTTAAGTTTTTCCAGTGATCTAACTGATCTAACCTTTGTCTTTGCATGATTCATTGTATAATTATATGGTTGGACAGGCTCATGTGAACCCAGAGAAATTGGCGTAGAGTAGCTGTTTAAACTTAGGAGGATAAGGAGTGTAATAGAATCTTTGACCGGATTGAAAAGGCAAACCTGGACGGAACTCGACTACTTCTGCCTATTTCCCCATTGAAATTTCAAATTTCCGACCGTCCGGGAATAGGAGGCCTTTGACAATTTAAGGGGTCGGAAAGTGATCAAAATCAAGACTATCAAGTCTACCGGGTTCAAAGTAAACTATAGCCTAATGGTCGCGAAAGTGAGCCGAAACCAATGGGTTACGGTAGTTTCCGATTATTCGGAAATAACGGGTATCGGGCCTGTTTACCGGCCCGTAACCGTCCAACGGTTCAGATTTCTCGAAAATGCCCCGAATACTTTTCAATAGAGAATTTTTAGGGCTTTCGAACGAGCTCAAGACATCGCAAATCGCTGGAGGATTTCCAGAGATATTCGAGGGACAAATAGGCGAAAGTCCAACTAACAGCCATTACTTACGCTAGGTTTGGCTGGTGACCATGGTTCCGAGTGGACATAGCCTAGGCCCATATGGGTATATAGTTATACATGTATATATATATATATGTGTGTGTGCAAGTGTGCTACTTGATTTTCCCGTCCCGATATTTCCATTTTTCCGCCCCCACCGGTCAGATCCTCGCGTGTTATAGCATCTTGAACGCCCCAGAATGGCTTGACCAGCAACCTAACAACTGGTTTTTCTTATAACTGTTGGATCATTGATTGAAAGTATGCGTGTTTTTAAGTAGTTTACCCATCGAGGCATCTGACGAGGCCATGCGGGTCTCGACCTGACCAGTCACCCCCGTTCCTCTTCATCTTATTTCTCTATTTCATAATGTGCCACGAAAATTCAACATAAAATTCCGTCCGTTTGTACCAACTCCGTATTTGACCCCAGATCCTAAATGCGCTTATGCGACCCCTCATTCTACTCGCCTGCTTTTGGCGAGTACATCGATATCCGGCGGGTCTCCGGCCGACACCTTACTAGCTCGTCATATCCTGTCAAAGTGCTCCCAACTTGGCATACCGACTGAAAGTGGGCACAGCCCAACCGAAAATTTATTCCTAACTCTAAAGTAGGCAAATCGCCCCTCAGTGCATTCACCACGTCGGGACATCTCCAATGATGCCCGCCGGGTCTCCGTCACATTCCCCGTGAACCCGGGACGGCCGACGAAAGCGCCCCCACCACTATCGACACTCTCTCTATCTGTCGTGATTTTAGTGCCCCTTTAACCGCGGCCTTTAAGGCAGGGAAATCACCCCTCGTTTGAATCCCCTCTCTAAGGCGAGTTCAACGATGCCCGGTGGGCGTCTTTCCGCCCAACCGTTAGCGCGGGAAAGCCCGCTGAATCCCTGTATACTAATGTATGTCGGAACCCCAAAACTGGGTTCCGACCCGTCACTGTGTCTACCCCCTCGTGTTTGGTATCGTTCGGCCCCGTTCTTCGTCCTGGGACCGAATTTCACTCCGACCCCTCGAACATCCCTCGGGAACTCCCTGTCCTGCCTCCCTTTCCCTGCCCCTTCTCTTTCGCTTTTCCTTTTTCTTTCTCCCTCTCTCTAACCGAATTCTTTGATCGGTTGTCGCTGTTGTCGCTGTCGTCATGGTTGTGTTGTGTGTGTGTCGTTGTTGTTGTGTTGTTAGTGTGTCGTTGTTGTTGTTGTTGTTGTTCTGCGTGTTTCTGGTGTGAACTTGAGCGACCTTTCTGTCGCTCAGGTCGCCTGTGTGTCTCATGTGTAATGTGTGTGCTCATGAGTATTGTATATATATATATATATATATATGTATATATATGTATAGAGTATATAAGAACATGACAAAAAACAGGACGGACGAGGACACTACGTGTAAAATTCTACTAAATTTATAAGTTTTACGGACGGACTGGACATATACCACTAGCAAGGACGGGGGGGTATGTCTAGGGCCCTCTCGTGGGCTCCAGGAGTTCCTGAATAGGACCCCCGATAGCCCAAAGGATACATGGGAATGTGCCGCGCCCCAGGCTGCGAAGTGAGCTCATTCCCACCTTCGGTTCCCCCCTTCGGGACGTCCTGTCGGGATATTTGAATAGCTGTCAGCTAGGAATGTTATGAATGTTTGGCTTTATCTTGTAAGCCGACATGTAAACGTGCAATGTTTACACGTTTACCCATGGGATTGGTAGAAAATTTGGCCCCAGATGGACTCTCATTAAGCTTAAATTAAGTGATGGATGAGGCAGCTAACTCGCTAAATAGCTGGAACTTGACCTTAAATCAACGAGTTAGGGCTGTCGAATTTTTCCTGAGCTGACCACGGTAAAATTTCACCACAAAACCTTATGGATTTGCTTACTTGCTTGTTTCTGATTATGGTTGTGGTTTACAAATTTATAGATTAGTGGACCGTTCGATGCTCATGCCACTGCTTGAGCTCGGACCGACGTTGCAGTTAGGGACGGAAGACTAGCCTCTGTCGGGCTTCAGAAGGCCCTAAAATTTTGTTTGTCAGTCGAGCTAAGAAAATTTGGGGATTGCAAAAGACTAAGCAACTTTTAGGCGATCCCAGCTTGAGCTTAAGGTTTTTGCACTCCGCAAGGAGCGAAATTGATACATCGTTTGAAAGCTTGCGTCTCGTTTTTATCTCTGACTTGTGCCACTAGACGACGTGTTTACTACTAAAAGTTGTTCGAAACTGGTATAGAGATTGGTCCCGAACGCCCGAGACCCCGCCAGCCCCATGACACTCCCGACCAAGAACTAGTAAAAGATGCTACTTCGGAAAGCTTACAGCGAAACTGCCTCGATCAGGCTATTAAGTTACTTTAGCTCACTGTGACAAGAACACGTGGTTAGGCTTCGCGGTGAAACGTAGGAAATCACCTCCTATCAAAACGAACTGATGACCTGGTTAGGTACCAAAATAGGCCATGAGCAACGCTTTCCAAGGCACGATAGGGTATGCAATGTTCCAAAGGGAATCACAATAATCTCATCTTAATAAAAGGAAAATCGCGACCTCTTGCGATCTGTTTTGACCCCAAACCGAGTAAGTGCAAAACCCCGTTTTCTTTTTGGAGCGACTTGATCGCTGAGTTTAAGCAATTTTCTATTTTATCACTGGTTGCCCGTTAGGCTATGTACTATGCTGGCCCTTGCTTGATGTTTCACTATCTCTGCCTCTCTCCTTTTTCATTTTCCCTTATAGAGTTTCGTTCCTGCACGGGGAATTTAAGCCCGCTGTAGATTTTTCTGTATTATCCACTCGACTATCGAGTTCCGACAAATTTTATTAAAATTTCAATGATAACTCGACTGCATAGTTTCGATAGTGCAGTCGAGACACTGTACAATTTCGATACGTACAGTGTATTAGGATCTTAGGATGAGTTCGATAGAGAGAGGACAGAAAAGAGAAAGGCGACAAAGGAAACAAGGGAAAAGAAAAGAGAGAGAAACCAAACAAAGAAACAACAGCAAAAACACAAGGGGGACGCAAACGCGTCCGCGGGCGAAATACCCACGACCCCTTGCCCGGTAGAGTCGCAGAAACAAATCGACCGGCCCAGCCAGTCCCACCTAGGATTATATCGAAACTGTTGAAAATGGGAACTGAGATCGTCAAAAAGTTACTAGAGGCAACTCCGCAAAGCAAACCCAACGACGCCCCGGACAAGTGTTGCATATTTTAACCGTTACTCTACCACCCAAAATCGACCCCCACCGTCACAAACTATCCATACGCGGATTTTAAGGACTCGAGACAATCGAGCCCGGCTTGAGACACCGAGGGAGGCGGTTATACATTAGTGTGAGCTCTGCCTTAGGGGCAGAACGTTGCGACACATTCGATAGGAACGGTAGGTAGGATTTGCAGGATCAAGAATGTACACCGGGCGGAGTTATTATACTCCGATCTGACATAGTGGTATCTTGCCTGCAACATGATCATCATTATTGTTTGCTCACTTGTGTTATGACTGCGTCACTGTCCATAGACATGCACTGAACTGTACCGTAGTTACTTTGATTAATATAACCATGCTCAGATCTGTATCAGGAAGTGATGTTCCCGTTGTACCATGATTTGCGCCTTTTTCTATGCAGGATACTCAGTTCTGTACCCTAACCCGCGTAGCTGTAATCGTATGCCGCCGACCTTCCGTACATTCGGTATTCAAGCGGCCTTCTTAGCTCCCGTTGACATCGCTCGGCCGACCTATGACGAACTTAGGACGTCGCTCGAGTTTTGTCACATTCTCCCTGCAACACACATAGCGCCGTGCGTTAATAAAAGCTAACTCCGAAGCACGTCAGAACACATAATCCGAGCTTTAGCTGCCCCGTAGGACGCCTCGGGTATAGATTCTGGTCCGGTCTTTCCGGGAACGCGTTCGCTCGCTCCGCCCCGCCCCCGTTTGGACACGGACAGGGAAATGAACGGGTACGACTGTTTCAACCTTTATTGGCTTTAATGATCCTCTAATTGCCCGTATATGTCGTGATCGTGTAATGTACATTACGAATAAAATCTTGCAAATCAGACGATGTGTCCCGCGTTGTTGATATCTTAGCGTCATAAGTGCGTCCTAATGGACGGGTCAACCCCGCGTGCCACGGCTTGATGAAGGGAATATTCCAAGCCCTGACACGTGCGGTTCGCTCCGAATATTTGTACTTTTAGATAATGGAATTTTAGCGAGAATGGTCTATCGAATTGTCTACCGAACTTACTCGTGAAATCAATACACGCAAACCAAAGATAAAATTTACTAGGAAAACTTTATTGCCAACCATTAATATCACTGGGTTGTCGGGATACCAATTAGATAGTCCGTCGTTAAACGTTTCAGGGCATGTCGGAACCCTGTGGGGGCCACAGAGGCTACACCAAAGAAAGTGTTTGACTAGGGACAAACTAATCAAATCTCAGAATTTACCTGGTAAACTCAAATTATCACGCGTTTTCACTTTAAATTGCGCTGAACAAAACAACTTCCGTTAGCTTAGGCAAGGGAATATCGGTTTGACATTATGACCAGTGAACAGGTTTCGGTGTCAACCTCCCTGGGGGACCTCACTGATCATACCAGGATACTAGACACGTGCGCAACCAATCGGGCGGGGTCCGAACACACCCCGTGAAGCGCGCCTGCGGCCTGCTAAGCTCCGTAACTTCTTGGGTCTGACCAAGAAAAGTGGCTAAATCGGAAAAATTAGGGTCCACCCTTGAGGTTATGATAGCCGGGGTCGTATGGGCATGGTGTTAGGAAGTCACGCCATGCAGCTGCGTCACCATTATTACACATTGTCCATTGCCTTATCCACGGAGATTCGAAACTGTTTGGTTGCCTCTCGTCCCAAAAGATTCAAGTCAGGAATGTCGGTTACCGTAAATCGAACGTCACTACCAAACTCTGACCTTTGGCAACGAGTATTCCTAACGAATGTGCCTTTCACTGGCAAATCATGTTTGCTGGCGTTCTCATAGCGGCAGCAGGGGTTATCGAACTTCGGCCGTCCCAACTTATGCCAGTAGTCAGTTAATATGAAATTACCTGTAGTGGCAGTATCCAACTCAAGCACGCACCGTTTGCCATCAATCGCTAGTGGTACTTCAAGCTTTAACATATTGTCGTGGGATTCCTTGACCGAGTTGATGAATTCAATTCTTTTCACGGAATTTTTGCTTGCCTTTGATGTGGAAAGCTTCTTTTTGCGGCAGACTTTTTCCAAATAACCCTTGAGATTGCAATGGTTCCAATAGCCACTTTGAATCGGCAATCGTTTGCCTTGAGGTTCGGTTGGCTGCAGCGGTAGCAGGTTACCTTTGTCTTGCCCGAATCACTGAAATTCTCTGAGGATTCCATTGCATGGGCCTTGTTATGCTGCTTCACCTTATTTACCGGCTTTGGCTTGGAGCCGTAGACGGTTTCTTTGGCGACTTTAGCGGCATCTTCCGTTTCAGTTGCGATTTCAATTGCGCGAGCGAAATCCAGTTCGTCGTCTTTGATTTTGAAGAGGGCTTTGAGAACGGCTTCATTGTTGATGGAGCAAATGAAGCAAGTCCGCAATGCCTCGTCCTGGGGGTCCTTAATAGACGCAAGGTCGCACGTTGCAGCGTCTTGGCGAATGCGCTCCGCCATTTCCTGAATTGTTTTCGCCGGGTATGCGCTGCATATCGCTCCAGAACTTGAATCGTTCCCTGACGATGAAACGTTTTGGATCGAACTGATCATTCAAGAAGGGGACTATTTCGTTAAAGGTCAGTTCGTTGATATCAGTAGGAGGGGTCTTTTGAGCCGCGAGATTAACCAATAGCTTGTACGTAGTGGCTGATTGGTTTGTGAGAAATACTTGGGCTTTCTTATTGTCCGAAACAGAATGAACACCCAGGAATGTGCAGAACCTAGCGTAATAATCGGTCCAAAGTTCAGACGTTGAATCAAAAGGAGGGAAGTTCGGAGTCGCCGAGGTGACCGTTGAAGTAGAAGTTAAAGTAGTACCTGACGTGATCTTCCCAAGTATACTTTCGAATCTTGTCTGATCGTCCTTCCGCTGTTGCTCCATCTTCAGCATCATTTGTTGTTGTTACTGAAGTTGTTGCTGCATGAGTACCATCAGGTCCTTGAATTCGGCCATGATGCAATGATTTCGATCTTGATCAATCCGTTGACTACGTGGCAGTCGATCGTAGTTGTGTTGACTATGTGTTGAACAAGATCCTACTCAGTGCGCCAGATCAGTCTTCTAAATCCGTAGAACATTCTAGAAGGATCGAGATGCCGTCAGTCCACGTGTGAGGATGTCATCGTACATCATAGGAGCTTCCAGAACAGGATCGAATGTAACTCCAAAATGTTCTGGCGAAGCAAATCCATAAACACGAGTGAAATTAATCGCGTCAAAGTTATGGTAACAACTTCTACGTAATTCTGTTATAAATTTTTTAATAGTTGTTACGTTGTTACAATATCTATGAGTTCTACACAATTGAGCGCAGACTTACTGAAATTTTTCTGCTGTCGTAATAACATTGGTGATATTATTTTTAGCCTTTAATATTTGTACAATTATAGGTGTGTTTCACACCGCGATTTCATGTTCTCATGTGCTTTATTATAAAATAAAGACATGGACTTTAGGCTTAGAACTGGCTAAAATGTGGCTTATGTATGTTGCAGTTAAATGCTGTCCTTCACCGTAAACCCATCTTCATAGCTCTTGGAAAATTTCTCATGTACCAGTGTTAGTTTACAGCAAATCTGCGCATGCGCAATTATTTTTATGCGAAACAAGATGTCTGATGTAGCTACCTGCAACGATAAAGTGAGAAGGTTAGTCTGGTGTTTCTCATCTATATTGGCTTTAATTATCAGTTGTTTTGCAATATGTGTTTATATTTAACAATGTAGTGCACTGTGGATCGCTGGGGTTGCTCGGCATGTCTTAAGTTGGCATCACAAGCAAAAATGGCTGGTGTTACGGCGTATTTGTGACAAAATTTCAAAACATGGGTGTATAGAGCTATTTTATCCATTCTCAAGATGCAGCATTATGGAATTGTATTATTGGATAGTGTGTTTGTCTTAATCCTAAAGATTGTTGTAAACATAAACAATTCATTTTCATTCATTTAATACAACGCTTCCATGTCATGATATTGCTTAGCACTAATTACGCGGTGAAATATAACACCTCCCCTTTATACTAACTAAAATTTACATGACGTTACCATTGCAATGTGAGCATTTGTCGCTACAGATAAGCGCATTTCGTGTTTCAGCCAAACAATTGTCTTCGGCAGCATAAATTCATGCCTTTCTGCACAAGTTATTGTTTCGTTCTTCGAGTTAACATTAAAATAGAGTAGTTCTATTCTCTATTGGTATAGCTCTGAAATAAATTTTTGATCAATGAACACATTTTGTTATGAAATTGTTTCGTATACACACCTTATTCGAGTACGTTAACAATGCTAATTACGTTCATTACGTTAGTTTGACTTTAGTGTAAGTGGGAAGTGTTCTTTCGTAGCGCAAACAGCTAAGATCGAGCGACTGGACCTGAGGTTCGGGCTATCAGTGTTTGAACAGGTTATCTTCGCAGACATTATCACTCTGCCTTGTACCAATCTCTCCATTGCCAACGATCTTGAGAAGGTCTTACTATTCCGATGTTACAGCTAGCAACAATAGGTGGAAGATCATCCACAACCAGCTGAGCTCATAGGTTTCTTTGATCGTCATATCTTTTTTCTATCCAGCTGCAGCAAAAGTACGAGGACATGTTTTAGGAAACGGGAATCGGTTATCCTTGCAACATTTACCTAATCAAGATAATCGACGATCACATATTTGTTCCTTTATTGTTGTTTGACGACGGTCGCATCTTGTTCACTCGTTGTGATGTCGTTTAGTCTCGAATGTCCGAGTATCGCCCTTAAACAGCTCATTTGAAATACTTAATTTTTTGACGTGTTGTTCAAGGACAGTCCAGGTTTTACTGCCGTATAAAACGTGACTTGTTACACATCCCTGACTAACAATAATGACGACTTAGAATCTATTGGATGATTCACCACATCCTTTCATACAGATCGTTGCTTCTTATGCATAGCTGGTTCCTCCTTATGTATAGCTAGTTCACGGAAAACATTGACTGTTTTTGATGGTATCTCAGGGAACGACCGAATATTCGGTATTCGGCCGAATAGTAGGTATTCGGTATTCGGCCGAATAGTAGGTATTCGGTATTTGGCCGAATAGTTGGCAATATTCGGCCGAATACCGAATAGTTGACTGGCCGCTGTTAGTTAAAAAATAGAGTCAAAATCTGCCCCCCAGATATCCTAATTTTACGGCCGGAGTCCTGATAATTATGCTGCAAACCGCTAAATACGTCCAATGTGTTGCAACTTTGGTAAGACAAGATGTGCTTGAGACTCATCAATTCAGCTCGCAGCCGGATCGAATGTTCTGATCACCACAGTTATGTTCTTCATCAGCCGTGCACTATCTCTCTGCCATAATAATTGCGAAATTAATACTTTGTGGTCTAAATGCAGCCGGATTTGTTCGTTTTCTTTGACACATCGTGAATGTGAAGTGAGACATCATGCTATGCCGTTCTACATACCTACATAAGCTTAACTCTACGGCTACCGCTCCCGAACACCACGCACTGAGCCGTTCTTTTTTAACGATATGACTTCACGCACCAATTATCGCCGTTCTCCAGATAATGAAGTTATAAAAAATCAATAAAAACAAAATTTCAACCTAGCAAACGAGAGCACAAAGAAAAAATTCATCGAACAAAAACTATCGCTGACTCAGCAACACAACATAAAACGACCTGTTGCATGGTGCACGTACATACAGTGGTGGATTTATTGATTTCTCATCATACATAGGTGTTGCGAACAACTATTCGGTATTTGGTATTCCGCCGAATAGTAGGGGCCGAATATTCGGTATTCGGTCGTTCCCTAGTATCTCATCAAACTCAGTCATCTTCCATAGTGCATCTCTGTGTACTAAATCAAAAGTAGCGGCGAAGTACGTATATGAAAACTGCTGAGAATGGTTGTTGATATCTCGTTCTATGTTCGGTATACTGGCGGAGACTGAAGCCTGAAACTTTGATCCACACAGCGTATACTAGGACCGAATCCGGGTTGTTGCTCTTTGCCGACAGTGTCATAAATAATCCTGATAAGAGTGCTATCCAGAACTCAACTTTAATACATAGGAGACTGGTGTGTACGTAGTTAGTACAGTTGTTACGACTGCCTATTTATATACGGACGTAACTATATAGTGCAGTTGTACTATTCCTCCGTTGGTGTGGGATATTACTGGTTGACTAAATTTTAGTGATCTGATGCAGTTTGCTGGACATCGCCTAACCACCATCACATGGCATTTCAGTTTTTTTGGTCGAGCCGTGTTGCAGGGACCGCCCAAAGAATGATATTAGCCTGTCTTATTCAGCTCTTCCACTTGCACAAAATATATTTTAGTTCGGGTTCGCAGAAAATATTGGACGAGTAGCAGCACTGGTTGGACAATAAAGCTCTGAAATCGTAAGCTACTGTATTCGAATCTTACCTTTTAGTCAATATGGCTGAAAATTAGCCTAAAATAAAGGTAATTTTTCCATGACAAACCTTCATTTTAACACAGCGTGTTCTGCAAGCTTCGTGTTTAAAATTCTTACCTATGTTGCTGCTGGAAAAGTTACATTCAGAGGTAATTCAATTGTTGTGCTGCATAAAGCATAAAGGAATAATAAACAAAAACTCGCTTTGTTAATTTTTAGGATTATGAAGCCAAAAATCAATAGGCCGAGCACAAGAGATAGTACCAACCGACGTAGGTAGTTTTTTTGGGTGCAACAGTACACTATTAGCTATCTTTCAACGTTGATAAATCATACGTTATACATTTCGGCAGTCAAAAGCCACATTACCCGTACACACTAAATGAACAACAAATCCCAACAACTGATACAGTACGTGACCTAGGAGTTTTGATATCGAACGACTGGAAGTGGGCATCCCAATGCGTCAAGGCTGTAAATGCTGCTAATAGAGTTTATGGTATCATTAAACGTCATAAAAATTTCGCTAAAACATCGATAGTATTGCTCCATGAATCCTTAGTGCGACCTCATCTTATATCCCACGCTAGGTTTGGTGTCCGTATCTCTGCAAAGATATTGAATTGACGCAGGGGTTTCAACGCAGAATGACCAAACTGCTACCAAGTATTCGTCATTGGACCTACCACGAGCGACTGCAATATCTAAAGCTACAGACATTGGAAACGAGAAGGTTGAGAGCCGATTTAGTGCTACTATACCAAATAATGACTCTGAAGACTGATTTGCTTTACAACAAACTGTTTTTGGATGGCAATACTGATACCAGACTGCACATCTATAAGTTGAAGACGCCTGATATACCAAAAACATCGAAGCGACTTCAGTCACCGTATTATTAACTACTGGAACGCCCTTCCTCAGAACGTAGTTGAGGCTGCAACAACAGCGTCATTTAAACACTTGCTCCATGTCTCCGGTGTTTTGCCGGATATATGACCGCGTTCTGCCGTGTTGTTTTGTCCTTTCAGGCCCAATCCAACGGGCATTTTGCCCCTATCCCACAAATATGGTCAAAACTCATTTGGAAGATTGAATTGGATGGGGCGCGCAGCTGAATATTATTTCATCCAAATGTAGTGCGAGGTTGAATATATCTGTTTTCTAGCAATACAAACTGAACGAGATGTACATAT